>BQNB010025319.1:0-59778 GCA_026074375.1 Tanacetum coccineum
ATTGGAGAGGTTGGTTGGTTTTAGCTATTAAACTAAATATAAATCTACGCTACTGGTGATAACAATAAGATAAAAGACTGTGTTTATTTAATCATGTATTACTCCATAGATTGCTTCTCCTAGTGTTGTTGCCTTGTCACACTTGTGATGATCTGTGTAATTATTTCCTAAGTCATGAACGAATTACACGAACCCGCCGTCTACTTAGCATTCCGTTAGAGCAACGCGCAAGCAAGGTAGTATGAAGACTATTATAAGGCCCCTAAGGGTACACTAAGTGCATGTGAAATATATTGAAAGTGGATCAACCATATTAGGGGGCAAGGTAGTATGAAGACTGTTACCCGATTGTATCATTTCTACACAATCATGTTTCCATAGACATATCAACAGCGATACAGACAAAAGCTAGTTTTCTAAGGCCTAACATGCACATCCATCACAAGAAGCAACACCACTAAGATCTACATTCTAGGTTTTATACAATCATAAATAAACACAATAGGAGGCTTAGCCAAGCATGTTATAAGTAAAGCAAGAACATAGATGAATCAAACAACACATAGACATATAGAATGATTAAATAAACCTTACTTGATTAAAACATGAGTTGGAGGAAGTACAATAGGGTTTCTAGGCCCTAAATTCGTCCCTAACAGCTGCTAAACAAACTAGGGTTCGTACCCTCTTTTTATTCTAAAGTTATACACTCAAAACCCTAAATTCGGGTTTGTATATATAGGAAAATCGTTGTGACAGCGTCGCGTTTTAATCGTGACGCCGTCATGAAAGAGAATATTCTAGATAATGGGCTGGGTCGTGTGCTCTGACGCCGTCGTGGAATCTTGTGACACCGTCTTGATTATCGTTGTGACGGCGTCACGTTATATTTGTGACGCCGTCTCCAGCCACTGTAGAGAAATTCTTGAGCAATGTTGGTGTAGGTCCGTAGTCTTGTCCGTTTCTTCTCCAAATGAGCCCAAGTCATGTGTATTTTCTCCAAATGCCTTCCAAATGCAAAATACGTGAAAAAGAACGATTAAGTACCTATTTTGGGCATAAACACACGATTTAGAGGGTTAGACGACCCCGAAAAAGTATACACTAGCACCTCACATAAGTGTTTGGGATTCTCTCTTTCACTCGAGTGTATAATAAATTATAACATAAGGGGGAAACGGAAAATCAACACTCATTACCTGTCATAGCATATAAATTACCATAGGCTTGGTAAATGATCAAACCTCCACCGCTAGGTGCAAGCATTATTCATTACTATCTAAGAGGTCTTTTAAAGGGTTGTGAGGTGTAGGTGAAAGATAACATGTAAGGAAAATGGAAACGGATGGGATACATTTGGGTGAATTTGGAGTAGAATACCTATCATAGCATATAAATTATCATAGCCTTGGTAAAGGATCAAACCTTCACCGCTAGGTGCAAGCATTATTCATTACTATCTAAGAGGTCTTTTAAAGGGTTGTGGGTGTAGGTGTAAGATAACATATAATGGAAACGGAAACGGATGGGATACATTTGGGTGGCTTTGGGTGAATTTGGAGTGGAAGGGTTAGCTAATTATTTACATGAATACACGCTGGTTTGGTTGCTAAGCCAAGACTCGGACGAAGATATACAAACTCTACACAACTCTACATCAATATTTTTTTCTTTTCTTATTTTTTCATTTTTTTAATAACATAGTACATCACATGGGGTTTATAATACGTACCCCTACACTTGAGCTTTTTCATGCTCGATATTTACAATCTATCTAATGACCCGATTTGAGGTGGATCAAAATAACATGGATATCATTTGACAAACATATGGGGGTATTGACTTAACTTTTCTTCCCCATTCTTTCGCGAAATAAATACTACCATGAATCCCAATCGTCCCAAAACAATATTTACAAGGATAAGGACTTAGCAACCGTGTACTCAATAATTAACTTGGGTTAAAACACAATAATGTACTAAAAGCGAGTACATATAAGGTAGGCTAAGGGTTTTTGGGTGTAACGATTGGCAAAATAGTATTTACAAGGATAAGGACTTAGCAACCGTGTACTTAATAATTAACTTGGGTTAAAACACAATAATGTACTAAAAGAGAGTACATATAAGGTAGGCTAAGGCTTTTTGGGTGTAACGATTGGTTTAAGGGTGACAATGCTCTTCATTAATAATCTGGAATCCACCAGAAAATTATGGGTTAATCCTAATGCCTCTTATCAAGCAAATCCTAATACTTACTATGCGGTCTCGGAATGCATCACAATAACAAGTTCTAGAATTTAATATGCTACCGGTACACTCATATGAATTTTACTAACACCAGACATTCCAGAAAAGGCGACAAGGCAATGCATACATGGCCGTAACGACGAAATAGACATGCACGCCTGCAGATCAACCTTAACTCGAACCGGGTAAAGATAAAATCATCTTGGGTTACCAATGATGGGTACCCAAATTCCTAAAGATCTAAGGGCGAACCTCACATTTTTAGGGTGGAATTCTGAGGGTTATTGTGCTAGTCATATAAATTCCTATCCATGAGACGCTATTAATACTTGGTTTTCGTCGGTATGTGTCATAAAAAATTTTAAATTTGGGTAAAAATCACCTTTTATGTTATGTTTCGATATATTACCCATCATTTTAAGGACAAAGCAAATGGCAAATGAAAGAATAGTTTCTAAGGCTTATTTCCCCCTACACTTAAGTTGAACATTGTCCCCAATGTTCTATAAAAGTACCCGTTGAAACGAATAAAGGGAAAAGAAAACAAGTAAAAGAAACTAGTACTCCCCTGGTTTGCTCAATAATGGAGAAGAAACATGCGATAACTGGTTAAATCGTCCTCCAAGAATCATCCAATGAAACTTCCTAAGAACTTCTAAGCTTCTTCTCATCAAATATAACCTGTAATCAAAGACAAAGACAACTATACCAAGCATAAAATGTGCGATAGACAAATATACAATATGAATTTAGGGTTCGACTCGATAAAGCAGTAAAGATAGGATGAGAGAATTGTTAAACTCATTAGGTTTTTGCAGGTTTATAACAGAAGAATACATATATTAAATGTTATGCAAGTTTTATTTTCAAAAATAATTAAAAACTTAAAGTTTTCTGAACCTGGGCGTTTGACGCCGTCAGGGTTTTTGTGACCCCGTCACAGGTGTCGTGGTGACGGCGTCGCGTGTAAATTGTGACGCCGTCTCCACAGTCTGTGAAAACGAAATTTTTGTTTTTGATGAAAAATTTCCTGCACTTGATTCCATAAGTTAATTCCTGTATAAATGGCTGCATAAAACCTGAGATTTAACAATTCAATCATATGACTCAAAACTGACGCGAATTAATCTAAACAATTCATTTAACATGTTTGAACTTGGCTCAAAAGCCGGATAAATTCCCCTACACTTATTGTTGCAAAATACCTTTGATTGAAATTAAGACGAGGTTAAAGACAAACAAAGCATGATTACAAGATAGTTCAAACATAATAAAACAAACTATGAAGAATTAAAACACACATGACACTCCTAATTTGCGGGAAAAGTAAATTGGGTTGCCTCCCAAGAAGCGCTTTTCTTTATTAACGAGTCTTGTAGCTAGACTCGAAGTCACACGTCCTTACGTGACTTCTCTTTCATCGTCGGGAGTTACATCATTGGTGTCCAATAAATTATTTTGATATGGCTTCACCCGTTGTTTATTTACGATAAATTCGCTTCCTTCCTCATCGTACAGCTCAATTGCTCTGTTTTTCATGTCTTTGCTTACCGAAAATGGGCCATACCATCTTGACTTAAGTTTTCCGGGGAATAGTCTTAATCGTGAATTAAAGAGAAGTACCTTATCTCCTTTTTCATAGTTAATTGGCAATTTTATTCGTTTATCGTGCCACCTTTTCGTTCTTTCCTTATATGAGATGGATGATTCGTATGCGTCAAGCCTCATTTCGTCCAACTCATTAATCTGTAAGAACCGGTTTTCCCTAGCTTTTGTAAGGTCCATGTTGCAGTTTTTTATGGCCCAATATGCCTTGTGTTCCAATTCGACAGGAAGATGGCATGCCTTGCCATAGATTATCCTAAACGGGGTCGTTCCTAAAGGGGTTTTGAATGTTGTCTGAAATGCCCATAATGCATCATCTAATTTGTATGACCAGTCCTCCCTGTCGTTTCCAATGGTTTTTTCAAGAATACGCTTTATTGCGCGGTTTGTGTTCTTGGCTTGTCTATTTGTCTGAGGGTGGTATGCCATGGAGAATCGGTGAACCACTCCATACTGTTTCATTGCTTTCTCCATTTGGAAGTTGCAGAAATGAGTACCCCTTCCAAAATACCTTAAGAATTCCAATACCAGAATATTAATTTACTTGAAAACGAACACGACAAGAACTCTTGCAAACCAAACAAACCATAAGGACTCATCCATACCAACGGTCTTAGAACCAAACCAAAAAGTATCGTCACCTTTAGACAAAGGAAAACAATCAAAACGCCAAACGGAGAACATAGAACACCAGTTCTATGATAACACCCTAGAATACCAACACGAGCGTTGGATATCTCAACGAACAACGAGCTAACGAACCAACTTAAGAATCGCGACGACAATACCAACAGGTATCCGATGTATCCGCAAACGATAGATGAAAGGGAACCTTACCATCTACGCAACCCAACCTAATATAATCGCCCAATCGGTTAAGAGAGGAATTCTCTAACCACACAACCATCCTCAACAGGATCTCACATCACATCTACACTACCATCTACACAACTATCCAGACTTACATCCTTACATAATACATACAAGCAACAATGATCAATGCAATCAAAGTCACAAGTCCACGTGTGTGTTGCCTTTATAATTATGTTCGCGACCATAATTATAATTGCACCTTTTTCACACGTGTACTTACTTCCAAGACCACACATCTCAATGATAACACACATCTACCACATAGCACTTAATAATAATCCAAATATAACTCAAACATGATAATCCATCTAACGAACCATAAAATCCCAATCGACCAAACGAAACAGAAGTCACATTGTGACCCAAAATATAAAAGCAATCCTCGATTATAGCAACGCATCGAGGTAGAAAACGAAATAAACTTATGTTGGGCCTCGCTTGGGTTTGACTTTTCTCTCTCAAAAGTCACCCAACTCCGCGGGTCCAGTGAGGTAAACAATCTCCCAACGATATCTCCTAGGGGTAGGGGAAGACATGACTAAAACAATAACAAAGGGGTATATACTATTAGATCCCCATAATGAAAAAGTATATATTTCATATTATATAGTAGTAATTCAAAATAGAAAGAATTTCAAAGCTTTTAGGTAGCGGGAACATACGGTATATACGTACACAAACACTTATGCCCTAAAATACAACTATATGAGGGACCCTTAAGCTATAGTCTAGGCTCAACCACCTAGTTCTCTATAACCAAAGGCTCTGATACCAATCTGTCACACCCCGCCAAGGCGGAAACGCGAGGCGTAAACAAGAATGGATATCATCACAACACATGGTGTCTATATAGAGAATACTAAAATGAAAACTAAAGTAAAGCAAAGACACAAAGTGTCATAACAATACCCAAAACCTAATGGTGTCTTTATTAATGAGAAAGAGGTCTCGTCAATAAATGACATGCAGAACATAATCCAAACAATTCATGCTAACGCATTTATTCAAACAGAAAACATAAATAAACTCCAAGCGTCCTACGGTCTCTTCTAGCCACTTCGCTCTAACTTAGCACCATTAAGCTCACCTGAAAATGATGCTTAAAAACGTCAACACAACGGTTGGTGAGAGTCATAGGTTTAAGACACACAAATCAATCTTTAAAAAAACAAAACAATTTGCTGCGATTAACATAACATATCATGGCAGAACAATTTAAGCTAGCTATCCCATAGGCTATCATACAACTCACAATCAATCACAACGGGACGGAACGTGCCCACGATCCACATAACAAAGCCTGGTGTAATCCATTACCCTCCGATCGGAATCACACAGTATGAAGTATTATTTCAACCCTCCAGTTAGATTTGGAATGAGTAGAGTCACTACCCTCCAACCGGAATCACACAGAAATGGGATCTTATTTCAATCCTCCAATTAGACTTGGAATAGGTAGAAGCACTATCCTCTAATCGAAATCAGACATAAATAGGATCATATTTCAATCCTCCAATTAGATATGCAATAGGTAGAAGCACTACCCTCTAACCGGAATCACACAACAATCACAACAACATTAAGCATATCACCTATAATAACCGCATAAACGTTCATGCCTCAAGTAAAACCACATAATCGCAGCGATTAAACACATACAAAACATCTTTGCATCATTTCCATCCCAATGTAAAACATTAAAAATGGGACTATGAAACTCACCTGATGCTCAGCTTCTCAAAAGAATCCAACAAAAGCTTCACAAACACTTCACGGATAATCTAAACAATTAAGCACACAATAAGCTACCATCAATTAGGCATTCAACCCAATATGATGTAACCTCAACTATGATGGATATCTAAGCTATCTACCATAGTTCTATACTTGTTTTAAACCTTTTCCAACTCTTATATATGTCATTTACACTTCAATGCTACACTTTAAATTTTCTGGTTTTGAGCAGAATTTTATACTCACTTACACGTCTTAAACGTACCACTTAAACACTTCCACAATTCAAACCAAAATTCACCATGATACATATATGTCTTATGAACCTCTCATAGCTCTCCCAAAGCCATTAACCTTTTACAAATACCCTTTATAAATTCATTAATCCAAAGTGTCCAGAATTCGTCCAGAATCTGACCCCCTAAAAGTATGACGTTAGATAACCAACTTAAACTTTATAACCTACTTAGAAAAAATTCAGGGGTCGCACACAATATATAAACTAACTTCCACGTGATTTAGAGCCTCTAACTAGATTCCTAAGTATTTTTTGAAAAATCAAAACCAAAACTGAAATTCGTCACTGTTTTACACACTGATTTTGTAACGACCTTTTGACCCACTTCCTGACCATAAAAACTCACAAGGCCAACTTTTCTGGAAAGTAGACTCTATGATGTTATCTCCAGTATGTTGTAATTTGTTTATTTGAATTTTTATGAAGGAGTTATGCTCGTTACAAAACTGCCTAACTTTCTACAGTGAATTAAACAACTAATTCGGGCGATCTAGACCCTAACGCATGATCAAATCTTGTAACCAATTAAACTAATGATTAAACAATCATTATAACATTATAAACTTGATCAAATATATCTAAAACTTTCAGAAACATAAAACCCTAATCCAAACCCTAGCCGAAAATTAAATATTTAAAACCCTAATCCATCAAGCTAGATTACATTAATTAAAATTTAACTAGAATTAAACAAAGAAGTAAAAAAATACCTTAATCAAAGAAACCCTAATTTTTTTTCTTTCTTTTCTCTTGTTCGGTCGACACACACAAAGGGGAGGGGTTTGGGATTGATTTTGTATTTATAGCCTATAATAAAGAGTCCTAGATAGATACTATTTACAATTTGTTTCCCATTCAAACTCTTTTTTTCCCTTTTTCTTTTAAATTCAACCGAACATGGCCTTTTCTTTTATTTTTTATTTTTTTTATTTACTTATTAATTACATATTTATTTACAATACCTTAAATTTTTATAAAAACCTAAGCTATTTTGACTATACCTTTTTGCATAAACGCAATTCATTAGACTTTTAAAATAACATATTAACTTTTCATTTTCAACCTAAATTTCCTAAAATAGAAATTTTACATTTTTTTCTTAACCTACCACTTAAAATCTAAACATATCTTAAATTACTAACACAAAAATACGTATACGTATAATTACTTACACAATTAACGTGAAACCGCTTCAATCACCAAAATTATTTCCTTGTCACCAAAAAGTGAACGAAATGAACTTCAGAAAATTCAACACAAATCAATCCCAATGATGACCGATCCGCTCAATGGTATTGATTATCCAATCTCAACATATCCCACACTCAACACATTAAATACGTTTAGAATTAATAAACATGTAACCATACATTGCAACAGATACATTTAGGTCAACACTACGGTTTGACCAACCTGCTCAAGTCATGGTTGTCACAGCAAGCTTCTCAAAAATTTTGAATTTAGATCTTCTGCAGTGATAACCACACCCAAAATAGCAAGCCTACTGACAAGCTTCTGAAGCCTGTTAAAGATAGAGTCAAATGACTCTGTGCTTGAAGCATTAAAATTTTCATATTGTTGCTTCAAAAGTGCCTTCTATGTTTTCTTGGTGGCTTCATTACCTCCAAATCGAGTTTTAATAGCAGCAAACATTGTTTTTGCATCAGTGTACTGACTGAAAGTAAGCTGATGTTCATTGGGAAGAGCCATAAGCAACAAACTCCTAGCCTTGACATCATTCTTTTTGCAGATCTTCTCTTCAGCAGTTACAAGCACTGACATCTTTGTAACTGAAGTGCCAGTATCTTGTGATGTTTGTGGAACAGATACCCATGAGTTACCATTCTCTATGACCTCCCATAGAGCATAGTCTTGAACCTGGAAGTACTGCTTGATTCTTATCTCCCACTCTCTATCATCCTAGTTGAGTATGAGGAGCTTAGCGTTGTGTTGTTTTCTTGGGTTTTTTTTTTTTTTGATAGTTTTTTTTTTTTTTTTCAAACTCCATAACTTCTAGATCAAAGTTTCTCAAAGCATAAGCTCTGATACCACTTGTTGATCCCAAATCTTGATCGATTCTTTAGCTTGTAAAGAGTATGTTACCTTAGATAAATCCAAAATAACAATAGTAGAGACTTTGTGTATATATTAAAGTGTATGCGGAATCTAGACCTTAATACTCTAGAAGTAATATCAATGGAACAGTAAACTATGATGCAGTAGAATGAACAATGTATATAACCAAAAAGTTTCAATATTATTAAGATGAATAATACGAGTACTCTAATTAGTACTAGGGTTTACAACCTTAAAGCTATGCAAAACTTTTCTCAAAAACGTATCTAAAACCTTAACCTAGGATCTCCTTTTATACACCAAGGAGTCCTTTACAAGATAACTACAAATCTTAGAGAATCTTCTATAAACTTAAACATATACATATCTTTCTAACTTTATAAGATATATACTAAGATTACATCCATAAATATCTTCTCACGAGTCTTTATCCTCAAGCAATCTTCTTCTGGCAGTCTTAAGACTTCAGCAGTATTAACTTTTCTTCTAGCAGTACAAATAACATTGCAGTAGTAATCTTTTTGTACTGGCGTAGTCTACTAACCTAGTTAGTACTGTTAGTTATTTTTATAACAGTTAGTACTAATCTCTTATGTAAGATTTATTCCCAACACAAATATATGACCAGATTTTATCAAGAGCAAAAACCATGGCTACCAATTCCTTTTCAGTAGTGGTGTAATTTATTTGGGCTTCTAAAAAAGTCTTACTAGCATAAAGGATTACAACGGGTTTCTTATTAGCTCGTTGTCCCAGCACCGCCCCAATGGCATAATTGCTCGCATCACACATGATCTGGAAAGGCTTCTACCAATCAGGTGACTGCAGAATTGGGGCTTATACAAGTTTTTTCTTAAGCATATTGAATGCTTTAAGACATGATTCATTAAAGTCAAATCGGGCCTCTTTTAAGAGTAAATTACAAAGAGACTTTGATATAGCACTGAAATCTTTAATAAATCGCATGTAGAACCCTGCATGACTAAGAAAAGATAGCACAACTGTTAATGTTTGTAGGACGGAAGGAAATGGTTGAAATTATTTGCACCTTGCACGGTCAACCTAGAAATCCTTTTTTTTTGAGTACGACGTTGCCCCATACAATTCCCTCTAAGAACCCATGATGGCTCTTCTCCCAACTAAGCACTAGATTAGTTTCGGTGCATCTTTTTAACACACTTTCAAGCTGACCCAAATAACTTTCAAAGGATTGACCAAAGATGGAGAAATCATCCATAAATATCTCTACAAATTCTTCCAATCATGTCCGAAAAGATGCTCATCATGTACCACTGAAAGGTAGCGGGTGCATTACTGATGACATCAAATAATGTCTATTTTATAGCATCATTTGTCCCACGATATTAACCCATTTTGTATAATTATTGCAAAGAATTGTTACTTAATCGTTTATATTTGAGAATTGCAGTAATTATGGAGTAATTGGTGAAAGATAGCAAAAGGCGCGCATTATGAAGCTTAAATGAAGATATTTTGAAGATTATTGATTTGAAGACCAATACGCCGTATCCATCAAGAAGATATGGCGTATCCGTGCCTGCATTCACCAAAAGACCACTCAGGATTAAAGATCAATACGCCGTATCCAGAAAGCCTTTATTCGTCGTATTCAAGATATGGCATATAATATTTTGGAAGATATTCAAACGTGGTCCCTACACCAAGAAAAGCCAATACGGCCGTATCCAACTCCGGGATACGCCGTATTGAACCGACTTCCAGGACTTTAATAAATAGGGAATAACTCAAAAATGAGTTTTAAGTGTGCTAAATCATATTCTCGATACCTAAACCACAAAAGTCGATTTTCATTTTCAGAGGAGAAAAAGAGCAGAAAAGGTCGAGCAACGTATTCAATTCCATAGGAGACATCGTGTAATTCCATATACTTTAGTAATCGTTCAGTTTTTGGTATCATTCGTTAACTCGGTTAGTTTACCTTGGCTAAATTATTACTCTTGTATTTATTATGACGTTTGAAGGCTAATACCTTCGGGTATTAGCCATTATTATGAAGATCTGAATGTTTGGTATTTGTTTATTATCGATTTCTTGATTTATCGTTGTATGCTTGTTTATGTTTATCAATTTATACTTGTTTACGCGCTTTTGTATGCGACCTATCATTCAACTGGATCTAGCTAAGTGGACCAAGCGGATCTAGAGTCCGGGATAGCTCTCCATATAGTAATTTATACATCTAGAATAATAGTTACACAAATATTGTCCTTCTAAGTCTGTGTCTAGGATACGCTTCGGGCTTAACTAGTTAATTGGACATTGCCGATGGTTTATTGGTCGTATTGACTAGCAGGTGACCTATATAATTCAACAAATAACTTTCTGATTCCATTGGATAGTTGGACAAGTGGACTACTAGTGTATAGATTGCCATTAAGCGGTAAGTGGGTAAAGTCTCTATGAGCTAGGGTTTAACAAGATCACCATTGCTTTAATCCCTAAGATAGATTATAATCAACAAATAAGGATGCTTTATGCTGATGCTTTAATTGTGACATAATTATTGTGTCTAGGTCTTAGGAAGAAGTAACGCCTAAGTCTTAAGAATGATATGCCACCTCGAGAGAAGAAATCATTGCACTTAATAAACATACCAACGTTCTTATCAGATTAATAATGGTTAATATAGTTTTCTTATATAAGTTTTGACCACTCTTTTATCTTCTGTTAATTAGCTTGCGTGGGTAACAGTGTCTTGAATTGATTGTAGTCGCCAACAAAACCGTGCCAGTATCTCAGGCTGAAAACCCCCTTTCCCTTTAGATTTAGGATTTAGACTGACATAGGTTTAACATAGGATTAGATTAGAATAGAACTAACGTAGATTAGACAACTAAGAGATTAATTAAATTGATAGATTTAACTTCGCTCTCAATGATCGACACCCTACTTACCACGAAACTACTACCGATCAGGTCCACTGCCCGTTAAAGTGTTGTTTTTGGTTAAGTCGGCAAAATATAAATTTAAAACTTGAATCATCTTAAATCAACCACACACTAAAACACATCAAGTTTTTAGCGCCGTTGCCGGGGAGTGAAAAATAATCTTGAGTTTTATTTTGATATTTTGGTTTTTAATATTAGATTAGATCTAACCCTTAGGATTAGTGTAATTTAGATTAGTTTATTATTCTACTTTTTTATTCCTTTTGTAATACGATGTATTCAGTTCACTGAACGCGACGTATTTGTTATTTAATAGTTTTTCTAGAAAGATTATTTTAGGATGGACGATCCAAACCTTACTATGGAAGAATACATCAGACTAGAGGAAGAAAAAGCTAGTGTTTAATTGGCAAACTGCTACATATAGAAAGATCAAGATTGATGACGATCTTCATGACCTTAGCTCTGTGGAAGCTGAATTCCCAGCTGTAGTCATTAACGATAACTTTGCGACTCAAGATGCACTTTCGTGCAAATCTCAAGTAAGTACTCCTATAAACGATGAACTTGACTTTAGGATATCATTTGACGAATCCGATAATGAGGATTATACAATAATTTATGACATAAACTCTTTTTCTTATAAAATGATTTATGTCAAAGATTTGAAAACGGATTCAGAAAATGATTATGAAAAAGTCATGCCTTCAATTCCATCACCTGAGCCTGCAATCATTAGTTTTGATGATTTAGACTTCTTTCACGATTTTGAGAATGAATTTCCAGCCATTGTTTACAATGATGCTCAAAATTCTAAACCAGATTTATTTACTGAACCAATTTTATACTCCCAACATATCGATGAATTCAATTTAAACGACAAAACATCATTGTCTGAATATGACAAGGAGGAACACAAGGTTTTGTACTTTAATGATCTATTTCCATTTAACATTATTTGTTCTGATGATTAAAAATCAGTAAAAGACTATGATAGTAATGAGATCGATATAATACAACCTTTTGTGGATAATGAAATTTCACATGGGTCAAATACGCTTTTTGAAACAAGTCCCAATAAAAAGACTGAAGACTTTAGAATGGAAAGTTTTGTCATAAACTTAAATGAAAATATCGTAATTTGGATTTGTTACGCAAACGGAATGCTATTCTATCTCATTAAGAATTTATGTGCACCGTTTGGCTTTCCGTTTGACCCTAAGCAGTATTATAAGGATGGTGTTTGTGCAATAATGTTGCGGAGGCCAAGGTACGTTTCTCTTTGCTTTACTTTTAGGAAAATTGGTCTCTAAAAAAAAGATACAGCGTATTAGAATCAAATCTATACGGCGTATCCATTGCTTTTAACTCACGTTGACAAAGTCAACAAAATTCGCCTATACGGCGTATTCAGTTTAACCAATACGGCATATCGAGTTTGGGTATAAAAACCAGCTCAATACGTCGGATAAAGTTTTGCCGCATACTTTTCACACACACACACTCTGCGATTTTACTGAGCCAAATTTGTGGAGATTATCTGATTTCGATTCATTTTATCACTCGTTTCTTAGTCTTTATCATACGGTAATAAACTTTACCCCTCTTCTTTTCAATTTATGATAGTTGAATTTTGAATTAAAGATTAGGGTTTAGTTTTAGGATTTGGATAACATAGTTGATAAGAATATGTTCCCCCCCTGAATAGATGTGTTTTAATAAATTTGATATGGGTTAATATGGGTAAAAACAGGGGAGACCCTGTTGGTTTTATATTGTGCAGATCAATACGGCGTATCCACTCTAATGGATACGGCGTATTGATGGATTTTTACCCAAATTAGGAACGCCAATACAACGTATTCATTAAATCGAATACGGCGTATTGAGTGAATTAGGATCCTGGATATACAAACCCATACGCCGTATTGACCAAACATCAATACGGCGTATTGACTGAGAGATCCCTATACGGCGTATTCATTGATTTGATACGCTGTATTCACTGACTGAACATAATGTTTAAATTTCTATATTCTTGTGTTCTCCTCGTTTGATTTTGCAGACATGGCACCCTTACCACCATGTGAGCAGAGATACCGTTTTCTTAGATACGAGGGGCTAGAGTACACAGATTCTGACATTTCTGACTTTGAGTCGAGATTAGAGAGGATTCACATGAGGGAGATACACAGGGTACCGGTATTCGATTTTGGGGGATTACCGGATCTGATGTCTGAGGGTTTGACCGCTAGGTTGACGATGGAGCACCGTGATGAGGCCGGTGTTAGTGTATTTACTAGTCAGGCCTGGAGGAGGATGTTGGATATCAGGGGACCGTTGGTGCATGAGCTTATTCTGGAGTTTTTCAGCACATTTAGGTTCGGGCGGGCTATTCTTGATCTTGACACCCCTGGGATTTTGCAATTTTAGTTAGGTAGAGTTAGGAGGCGCATGAGCTAGAGGGAGTTCATTGTGGCCCTGGGATTACATACGGGGGAGGAGATGCAGACTGCTGGATTTAGAGTTTACTGGGCCGGGAGCGCCAGGCAGATCCCCGATAAGGGGGATCTGAGAGATTACTGGACGGGGATCTCATCTGCTGGAGATTTCCTTGGCACAACCCCATTATACACTTTGATTAGGGACCCTATTCTGAGGCTGTACCATCGATTGATTGCGTGTAGTATTGCTGGGAGGAGTCAGGCACCTAAGAAGGTGACCGTGATGGATTTATTTTATCTGAGAGGGATGGACGTTGGCTCGGTCAATGTTCCTTACTTGTTGGCTAGGTATTTGAGGTTGTTTGCCGCTGGGAGGAAGAGCGGGGCGCATATTTCTAGAGGTCAGTTTGTTGCTAGGTTAGCTGATCATTTTAGGCTTTTGACTGTAGAGATATTGGGTGGATTGACTGTTATTGCCCTCGAGCTTCCAGTGATTGATATGGCAGAGTTGGTTAGGCTGCAGATTTGTGTAGAGATGGAGGATACTTGGGCCTGGGAGGCCCTGGGACCAGAGAGGCAGCCTGATGTTGCGGCTAGTGCCCCTGCTGAGGTTGAGGATGCTTCGATTATTGATGAGGGTGGCCAGGCTGATTCGGCACCCGCACAGGCACCTCAGCAGCCACCACCACCACCACCAGCTCCTGCTAGGACCATGGTTCAGAGATTAGGGAGATTGGAGGAGGATGTAAAGGGATTGCGTCAAGATTTCAGGAGCTTACGAGGACTTGTGGAGAGATCGATGACCGATCAGGGGCAATTCTCCACATGGATGATGACGTGTATGACGCAGCTGATGAAGGCTAACGGTTTGACATACCAGGCATTCGACAGGTCTATTCGAGGGAGCTCATCTGCTGCATTTCAGAGACGGACCAGACAGAGGACTGGCGAGGCCAGCAGCTCCGCAGCTCAGTAGGGCCCTCAGCAGCCTAATCCATGATCTCTCTTATCTTTATCTTTTGTTTATATATGTACATTTGTTATTATTATTCATGTCTTGATGTATCTAACACTTAAACAGGTTCTCACATTCTTGATATATGTCATGATATGACTTTTTGGTTTTGCATGATAGAACAAAGCCTGGCAGTAAGTTCAGCAACATACTTCATACAACAGAATCAAGCAGGATATTTACAACCGATATGATTTCAAACAAGCGGAGTGAAAAAAAAAGCTGAAGAAAAGTCTAATTTAAAGACTTCGCTGTAAACAAAAGTACTTCTCGGGAGACAACCCGGAATGTTATTTAATTTTGTTATCGAGTCTATCTTCCCAGACTTCAATACGACGTATCCGCCCCATACCATACGGCGTATTAAATGTTTGGACGTTATCAGTCTTTATTTTTCATGCACTTAAAAAACATTATTGTCATTTTTGTGAATATGCCGTATTCAGTTCACTTGATATGCCGTATCCACAAACTGACTCGTATTTAGTTTAGTTTATTTAGTTTAAATTAACCATAGGTACCAAGATAGAATTGCATTTGTTTTCTGAGAATTCATACAGGAACTCGTGAAAGAAATATCGACAAATATTGGTGGAGAATTTTCAAATCTGGAAGATCTTGAAGTGTTGGAGTCTTGAAACTTTAAGGCGGCTGTTCAACAAGAATTATTGCTCATAAACGCAACTTGGAGAATCTATCGAGCAAATCTCAGGGGAGTTTCTCATTCTAATTCTTTTTAATTCCCGTATTTAATGTTTTATATATATAACGAGGACGTTGTATAATTCAAGTGGGGGATGGAATTAGAATGTTTAGTTGTCCTAATTTTCATAATAAAAAGGCTTAAATTATGCTCAAATTTAACAAAATTTCAAGCATACTTTTGTGAAATTACATGTTACATAACCTGCACACAATAACCCTTGATAGATATTGTGAGGATTTAACCTTTCCGTTTCCAAATGTTTACCTAAATTCCACAAAATATGAGTGTGTCGGTGATGTAGTAGACTTTAGAACTTGGCTTGGTATGTCTATTCGAGACCACAATAATGAGTACTATGGATTTAGATGGAGTAACTTGTTTAAATTGGTAAATCTTAAGATTACAACCAAATCGCCTATACATGCTGTTTATTAACTAACTACACCGGTTAGTTAACCTCCCGTTTAAACCCTTCCACTCTCATCTTTAGAGTGATGATCCACTAGAACAACCCGTAGAGCCAATCCTTTAGGAACTTACACCAATTATTTGTTTCGTTAAACCATTACACCTTAAACATGCCCTGTTAGATTAAGTATTAATTTATAGTTGCTAGTTGCTTAAAGTGTAAAGTTTGTATTTCCCGAGTCTCGTGTCATTTTCTATCTTTGGTGACGGTTGGAAATTTGCACATTGCAAATGGGAATGTATAATTAGTAGTCAAAGCTCATGTGATTTACTACATTCATAATTAATGGTGAATCCGAAAAACGAAGAAATTACCGAAGGAATTATCCAGAATTGTTATGATCGTGAAGATGGTGAAACTACACTGAGATCTGAAGTATAGTTATCGAAAAAAAATCAAAAAAATGAGAAAAATACAAAAAGAGAGAGAAAGTTTGATGATAAACGTTTCGCAATTACCAAAGGAATTACATGAAGGATCGATTATTGGTTGATACGTCTAAGAAAATCAACGATGTAGAGTATTGTACAAAGTGGTTTATATCGCCGCTTACGATGTAGAGTATGTAAAGTTTTGGGATGATGGGGAAGTTGACCATTACGGGAACGCCAACTTAGGTTGTTGTTTTTGATCTATGATCAAGACGTTGTAAATAGTTGTGTCTTTATCATAATAATTGTCGGGAAAATAAGTGTCTAGCAACTTGTATCTTAGTCTTAATCTATTTGTTTCTTGATTTGATTTAACAACAATTTACTTCCCACTCACCTGATGATTAGCCGCTGGTTTTACTCGAACGGGGATGTGATCGAGCGTGTGTCTATCCCGTGGATTCAGGTGTGTATGCATGTCTAAGTTGCCTCGTTGGTTTACGACTTTTGGTGAAAGTTAGAAGGTTCTTACCGTATATTACTCTACTAGTCCTAATCTTTAGCTTTTTCGAGGTGGGAATGAGCATTCACATGTGTCTATCCCGTGGATTCGGGTGTGTATGTGTGGTCTTTGTCGCCCTCCTGGAACATTGAGATCGATGAAAGATTAGTTAGAATAATCAATTGTCGCCTTTCCATACAAAAACCCATATTTACCTTTATAAACTTGTTACTCCTTAGATTTAGTGGTGGAGATGTGTATCCTTGCCAAGCTTATGATAGAATACTCGTCACAGCCGAGCAATTGAGCGAATTAGTTACATGTTACCACATAGATTAGTTGAGTGTTTTCATCTTCCTACTTCGTGAGGTGTTTGGTTGTGTACTTGTAATTGATCGAATAAATGCTTTAACGGAAAAATATCCTTAGGGATACCTTTTTGTAAACTTCTAAAGGCTACTTGAGGACAAGTAGGATTCAAGTGGGGGGATATTTGATGACATCAAATAACGTCTATTTTATAGCATCATTTGTCCCACGATATTAACCCATTTTGTATAATTATTGCAAAGAATTGTTACTTAATCGTTTATATTTGGAGTATTGCAGTATATTTTGGCAGTAATTGGTGAAAGATAGCAAAAGGCGCGCATTATGGAGCTTAAATGAAGATATTTTGAAGATTATTGATTTGAAGACCAATACACCGTATCCATCAAGAAGATACGGCGTATCCGTGCCTGCATTCACCAAAAGACCACTCAGGATTGAAGATCAATACGCCGTATCCAGAAGACCTCTATACGCCGTATTCAAGATATAGAATATAATATTCTGGAAGATATCAAACGTAAGTGGTCTGGTCTCCTTACTTCAAGAAAAAGCCTAATACGCACCGGATCCATCTCATGGATACGCGTATTGAAAAGACTTCCAGACATTATAAATAGAAACTACAAAAATGATGGGTTTTTTTTTTAAGTGTGCTAAATCATATTCTCGATACCTAAACCACAAAAGTCGATTTTCAGAAGGGAAAAAGAGCAGAAGAGGTCGAGCAACGCAATTCATTCCATAGGAGACATCGTGTAATTCATATACTTTAGTAATCGTTCAGTTTTTGGCATCATTCGTTAACTCGGTTAGTTTACCTTGGCTAAATTATTACTCTTGTATTTATTATGACGTTTGAAGGCTAATACCTTCGGGTATTAGCCATTATTATGAAGATCTGAATGTTTGGTACTTGTTTATTATTGATTTCTTGATTTATCGTTGTGTGCTTATTTATGCTTATCAATTTATACTTGTTTACACGCTTTTGTATGCGACCTATCATTCAACTAGATCTAGCTAAGTAGACCAAGCGCATCTAGAGTCTCGGATAGCTCTCCATATAGTAATTTATACATCTAGAATAATAGTTACATAAATATTGTCCTTCTAAGTCTGTGTCTAGGATACGCTTCGGGCTTAACTAGTTAATTAGACATTGTCAATGATTTATTGATCGTGTTGACTAGCAGGTGACCTAGATAATTCAACATATAACTTTCTTATTCAATTTAATAGTTGGACAAGTGGACTACTAGTGTATAGATTGCCATTAAGCGGTAAGTGGGTAAAGTCTCTATGAGCTAGGTTTAACAAGATCACCATTGCTTTAATCCCTAAGATAGATTATAATCAGCAAATAAGGATGCTTTATGCGGATGCTTTAATTATGACAGAATTATTGTGTCTAGGTCTTAGGAAGAAGTAACGCCTAAGTCTTAAGAATGATATGCCACCTCAAGAGAAGAAATCATTGCACTTAATAAACATACCAACGTTCTTATCAGATTAATAATGGTTAATACAGTTTTCTTATATAAGGTTCGACCGCTCTTTTATCTTTTGTTAATTAGCTTGCGTGGGTAATAGTGTCTTGAATTGATTGTAGTCACCAACAAAACCGTGCCAGTCTCTTAGGCTGAAAACCCCCTTTTCCATTAGATTTAGGATTTAGACTGACATAGGTTTAACATAGGATTAGATTAGAATAGAACTAACATAGATTAGACAACCAAGATATTAATTAAATTGATAGATTTAACCTCGCTCTCAGTGATCGACACCCTACTTACCATGAAACTACTACCGATCGGGTCCACTGCCCGTTAAAGTGTTGTTTTTGGTTAAGTCGGCAAAATATAAATTTAAAACTTGAATCATCTTAAATCAACCATACACTACAACACATCAATTACACAGACCAAACAACATTTGGCGGAATGCAAATGTCCCATAAGGACATGTAAAAGTGGTTTTGGCCTGGTCATCAGGATGGATGTGTATTTGATTATACCCGGAGTACCCATCCAAAAAGCAATAGAACTTCTGACCGAAAAGCTTCTCAACTATTTGATCAATGAAAGGTAGTGGGAAATGATCTTTAGATGTGGCATTATTCAGCTTACAATAATATATGCATACTCTCCACCCAGTTACTGGTCGGGTGGTGAGTTTTCCCCACTCTCGGTTTCCACAATGGTGATACCAGCCTTTTTAGGCACCATTTGCGTGGGACTTACCCATTTACTATCTGAAATGGGATAGATGATACCAGCATCTAACCATTTGAGAACTTCCTTCTTCACTACTTCCTTCATATTAGGATTCAAACGCCTTTGCGCATCTCTTGATGGCTTAACATCTGGGTTCATAACAATTCGGTGCATACATAATGAATGTGTTATTCCCTCTTAGTTAGTGAACAATAACTACAAAGTTATCATTAATTAACTCATGGCTACCAAGTAAAGTAAATAATTTATTCTTTGAAAAGATTTATGTACGTAAATATGACTAGTAAGTAAAAGACACAAAATTAACTTTTCAACGTTTAACTATTTTTATTAAGTATTATACCCCATTGTATGCGCAACTACAATGGGGATTGAATGACAATGTGTGTGTGTGTGATCTCCTCACGAATATTTTTGCATAAACCTAAAGTGTTATGCAAAGTTAACTACTATGCTAACCAACTGAGCTTGCTTAGGGACTTAGTAGATTTGGAGGAGTAAATGTGTGTTTGTGAAAGTTACGACCTTGAATGCATAAACTTAACATCTACTCCGTTACGATGGTGGTATCCTGAAAAAGAGTTAAGGTCTAATTTTTTTCCTTTTCTTAATTCTATCACAATGGTACTAACATGATGGCTGAGACTAGAGCTCTCAGAGATGGGTTTAAACTATGTTCTGATAAGGGCATCCAAGTGAATGACATCGAATCCCTTTTATTTATTGTTGTAGCCTAAAAAAGCTATTCTGGTTCGTCAGACAATAGCTATCTGGTTGACCATGTTCCCAGAAAAAAGATACTTTCAAGAAACGACGAACACGACTGAAGTGTCTATACATACAAATCTATTTACGGATCTATATGTTCTGATTGGAACTTCTAGTTCCAGAACAGGTGGCTAGTATACTACCATAATCACACCCACATGGGTGATAAGCACTAATCCTAATTATAATACGCTAG
Organism: Tanacetum coccineum; assembly: GCA_026074375.1. Classification (NCBI taxonomy): domain Eukaryota; kingdom Viridiplantae; phylum Streptophyta; class Magnoliopsida; order Asterales; family Asteraceae; genus Tanacetum; species Tanacetum coccineum. Next base: position 20,804 of record BQNB010025319.1, read on the forward strand.
TACATTTGTACAGCTTTGTCTCTATTACAATTTCTATTCTAAGTATGGGACAAGTGCTCTTTCTAAGTTCAGTCCTCACACTGAACTTGTCGTATACCCTCTTTAGGATAAGTTGACTTCAAGAGATAAGAGCTTGGGCTTATCTGCTTTCATTACTATCCCGACTATTCTTCAGTCTCTTGTCTTTAGGGTTTTCTAGTTTTTGGAGATCGTATGGGGCTCAGTGAGTCTATTGCCACAACTCACTGAACCCATCACCTTCTTCTTTTGCTCATGCTTCATTCACTGAGAACCACCTCAGTGAATGCTATAGTCTTTCTTGTATACTCGGGCTGAGCATCTTGAAGGCAACTCACTGAGTCACTATTCACTTAGTGACCTTGAATTGTTAAAGGATATTTACACTTATGTTATTTTGTATTCAAATCATAAGTGAAAGATCAGTGGGAAATGAATGGCCTAACAATCTCCCCCTATTTGGATATAAATATAGCCTAAGTGTTTATCAGTGTGAGTGAGTAAATACAGCTTCTTCTCACACTGAGTATAGAAAGAAATTAAGGGATACTTATAACAAAAAGTACTTCATTGATTTGATTACAAGATCCTATCATCTATTACAAAAGACAATACAAAGATAATCATAGGAGTGCTCAGTCTACATGGTATCCTAGTGCTTCTAGCTTCACTTTCTTTGATTTCAGCTTCTCTTGGTCAGGATGATCAGCAATCAACTTTCTTAGCTTCAGGGAGAATCTTGCATTTTATTCAGTCTTGACCATTGAGGCCATTACCAAGTATGATACAAGAGAATCCACTCCAACCTTATGGATATCATTCCATCTTTGGAATGACTGATCACCAAATACAACCGTAAAGAAGATCCCAGATTCAGGCTCTTCAATGACCATATTGTTAACAAATAGAATACCTTTAGGGAGGCTTCTATTGCATTCCAGCCCATGCACCTTGACCTCAGGTTCCAGTTCCATATGCTTCCTCTTTCTTCCTAAGGTTTGGGATGAGGCTAGTTCAGGGACTGGAGCAGGAAGATCAGATTGAATTCCAATTTCCTCAGGGATTTTCTTTAGCCTTTCATATCTCTTGCTCAAGGATATCATCAGGTCTTTAACAATGGAGTTCTTTTTCTTTTGTATGATTGGACCCAATTCATCCAATTCAGTAATCCTAAAGTCTGTGAACTTGAATAGGTTGTGGACATCAAAGTTTCTCTTATCATTGTTCCTGAATACAGAGACTATAACAGGCTTGGTGTTGGGATGGATTTTAACATCAGTGATAGGCTCAGGCTTGATTCTGTTTGTCATAGTCCACATGTATTCTTCAGCTCTTCTCTTGTTGAGCTATGTCAGTCTTTTAACCTTTTTAGAGTGCTCTCTCTTGAGGTCTTCATGCTTAGCATCCTAAGCTTTCTTAAATTGCTCACTAGCCTTGGTGGAAATTGCCTCTTTTGGATTAATCCTAAGCTTCTTAGCTTCTTCCCGAACAACCTTAATCACCTCAGGCTTAGACATAGCGAGAAGTTTTGCTTCCTCGGCAGCTTTCTTCATTTTCTCTTCTTTATCCAAGTAAGCTTGCATTTCTTTGTCAGTGAGGTAGTACATCTTCCCATTTATCGTGTAAGGAACTTTAACTTCTTCATCAGGATCAGGATGAATAATGGTTGATGCAGGCACTAGTTTCTTTGAGGGATCCTCATCTGACTCAGTTGCAATCCCTTTTTCTTTATCCGTTCTTGGAGCTGCGTGAGAGCTTTCAGGATAAGTGGTTATTAAGGTGATTGGTTAAACTTGAGTTGGTAGGACTTAAGTAGGTTGGATTGATGATATTAGAATTGCCATGTTTGGGTCTTCAGTCTCCCCCTCAGTGTGAGAAGGAGGTTCTTTAGTGGCAGTGTTGGTTGTATTTTCCCCTTCAACATTTGCTGGAATGTTAGTAAGAGCAAGTGTTAGAGTGACACTGCCTGAGGGAGCCAAAGAGGGTTGGCCTTTGAAAGCCTGATAAATCTCTGTCATCATGGATTTGATCTTCGAAGTGTCCTGCTTGAGAGAGGAGACTTCACGTTTAAGAGCAGTTTGAGAGATTTCAACAGCAGTCATTCTTGAACCAAGATTCTAAGCCATATTGGTAGAGGACTTTGTCCAAGCAGCTGATGCCTCTTCTTGTTTGAGAGCTTGAGCCTGAAGATCTGTCACAGTAGACTGAAGAGCAGAAAAATCAAAGGTCTTGACTAAGGAGAGAATCACAGTAGTCTGAGTAGAGATCTTGACAAAAGTCTTAATGGCTTCATTAATTTTCTTGTTAGTGGCAGAGTCATCTTTGATAGCATTATTGATGTCTCTGAGAAGCTGAGTAATGACATCTAGGCCTTTGTAGAGATCACTGATAGTAGTGCTGCTTTTGTCCAGAGAACTCATTGAGGCTTTTACGAGCCTGTCAGTCTGATCTCTATGAGCAATGTTTTCATCATAATATTAGTCAATGGAGGCCTTGAGGTCTGCATAGGAGACTGCTGCTTCTTCATGTTGTTCCTATTGTTTCTTAGTAATCCTACTGAAGAGAACTATTAACATCTTCCTGAGATACTTTATCAATTGCCTTTCAGTGAGAAGAAGTTTGTCATCAAATCTTTTAAGGTCAGGACTGGATGATTCATAAGTGGATTCTTGAACATGAGATGGTTCAGGCTGGTCTTGCTTTGGTGGTGGAGTGCCAACTTCTTTAGTAACCTAAGGATCCTCATCCATGTCCTCCCCAGCAGCAAGTACTGTTGGAATTAAAGATAAATTCCACATTTTGATGTAATAATAAAATATACATAGATTTAGGATCAATGTGCATAGAAGGAAATAGTGTAGGGACTACTATTGTATTTATAGTATACTTAGTTACATCTCTAAGTATAAATAAGGCATTAGGCCACCATAATGATGTAATCAGCCACACCAAGTCATTTGTATCAATATCAAATGAGAAAAGGATAAGAAATTCTCTCTCTAAACACACACACTAATTACACCTTCATTTACACACATTAATTCATCAATCAAGAGCTTATATGTTTAATATGTGGCACAATTTATAAAAAAAATATTTTGATTTTGTTTTTGTTATTTTTTAATATTTTTTTAAAAACTAAATTTGGACCTTGTATAGCATAATTTAATTGATTGCAAGTCTCACCATTTCAAAATCGCACTGATCATTCTTTATGAACGAACTAAAAAATCAGCCCAACTATCCTTGGCCCATTCACCTTTACCCTAACCCTAAAACTATGAGTATATAATACTCACTACACTTACTCACACTTGGTTAACCCTAGACACTCATAAAAAAATACGCAGTTAACTACTTCTTTAGTTAACACAAAACTCATTACTCTCTTTGTGAGATAACCCACCCACCACAACACGTAAGAATCAATCACAACCATAAATAATCAGGAGCCCACTTGCTTCAATCACAACTACGAAAGGTTCAAGATACAAAAATTTTATCTTCCTTTAAGCTTCAAGATCTTTAAAGATCACGGGTAGGTTGTTGTTTTGATTTCTTGATTTTCGTTTATCTTTATTTGAATACCGAAACAATATAAAGATTTTGAGCAGCTTTGTTCTTGATCTTTCTTTTTAAGTTCCGAATATTGAGTGAAGCTTGTCTTTAGATATCTTTGATATATGACGAGTTAGTTTTTCGTTACTTTAGATCTTTAAAGATCACGGGTAGGTTGTTGTTTTGATTTCTTGATTTTCGTTTATCTTTATTTGAATACCGAAACAATATAAAGATTTTGAGCAGCTTTGTTCTTGATCTTTCTTTTTAAGTTTCGAATATTGAGTGAAGCTTGTCTTCATATATCTTTGATCTATGATGAGTTACTTTTTCGTTACTTTAGATCTTTGAAGATCTAAAAAAATCTCATATGAGATGCGAACAAACCTAACTGAGATCACTTTTCTCTATTTTTTTAATGAATCGAAACAAAAGATGATTTGGACACTCTTGATCAAGTTATTTCTTTAAGGTTTCAAAAATTAACAAGAAGTGAAAACTTCAAAAAAAATGATCAATGATGTTTAAGTGTTTGAAAAATCCTTCTTGATTTTGAACGAACACATAACTGAGATCGATTGTTTTTTTCTTTGTAGTAGATCGAATATTGTTTGATGAAATATGTAGATTTATTTGTGATGTAGTGGATGAGAATGGTTGTTTCTTAAAGAGAAAAGAAATGATTTTAATTTTAATTTCATGAAATTCAAAGGATATTCTTCATCCAAAACTTATTTTGGAGCTTATATGGTCATGATGTTCATGATGGATCATAATCATCATGAGAGGGAGAAAATATAAGCTTAGTATTGGCCAAGAATATATGGGACAAATCAAGATAATGGGCCAAACAAAATTGAAATTTAAGGAAGTCATTGTATAAGTAGTTTGATCGAGAAGATATATTTTATCTTCATGATTGGTGAGGATTAAACGAAATGAGAGAAAGCAAAAACAGAATGAGAAAATGTATATATTGTTGGTAAGGATTGAAAGAAAAGAGAGAAAGCAAAAACAAAATGAGAGTTATTTTGTTATTTTCTTTTCTTATTGATATGTTTCAAGGTTACATCATCAAATGTTTAGAATAAGTTGTAGTGCTTCATCAAGCTTAAAGATCAATCAAGATAGCCGGTTCAACATTTGCATGAGATTACTTCAACAATATCATCATCGTCTTCAACAACAATTCATTCAAGAAAAAGTCTTCACAATCAAGATCACTACTTCAACGTTCAAGAGATGGATATGTGATTGAGGGGGAGCTCAAAGAGTATGAAGATTCAAGGATAAAGACAAGTGTTTAAGTCTTCTATAAAGCAATGCTCAATCAATATCATCGTGTTCAAGATCTTTCATCAGCAACATTATATGATTGAAATCTATTTTTAAGATCAAGTTCAAAGATAAAGATTTTATACAAGCTATTAAAGAATCAAGTTGAAAAAGAAGATCAAGTTAGCATTTGAGAATGCTGATTTTGAGTTCGAGAGTAGAGTTGATGCCTTCAGAGATAAAGAAATCTATCCTATTATATAGGAGGAGAAAATTTTATATGGGGAGATATGCTACAAGGTCATCCTCAGCTTTCACAAAGAATTCTTAGCATTTTCGAGCTACACAAGAAAGAGATCCAAATCTATCCTATCATTACATAGGAGAAGATTGTTGGAATTAAAGATGAATTCTACATTTTGATGTAATAATAGAATATACATAGATTTAGGATCAATGTGCATATAAGGAAATAGTGTAGGGACTACTATTGTATTTATAGTATACTTAGTTACATCTCTAAGTATAAATAAGGCATTAGGCCACCATAATGATGTAATCATCCACACCAAGTCATTTGTATCAATATCAAATGAGAAAAGGTTAAGAAATTCTCTCTCTAAACACACACACTAATTACACCTTATTTTACACATACTAATTCATCAATCATGATCTTATTTATTTAAGATGTACTTCCTCTTCATCACTCTCTTTGTCTAATTCATCCTTAGAGAGTAGGAAGGCTTGAATGTCAGCAAAAGTTTGTAACTATAAGGGTTCAGTATCTAGCTCCACTTTAGAAGAAGTCTTGCCTTCATTTTTGGTCAAGGGCTGGAACCTCAATCTAATGGACTGGATTTCATCCACCTGGTACTTAGCACCAGTCCCTGAAGGATCAGCAACAGTGGTGTGTATTGGTTCCAGATCAGCGGGTGGTATGTTTCCCTCTAAGTCTTTATCCCCAAGTGACCCTTTAGGACACGACGTGGTTTTAGCTGTGCCTTCATCAGAAGTCGTGAAAGTTAAGTCCCTGTCAAGGGGTTGAATGTTTCCCCCTGAGTCTTTGGGATGAGTAGCTTTACCCTTAGGCAAAGGTTATGATTTATGAGTGCTCTCATCGAGTATGGAAGGCAATCCTATACTAGCGAGTTGTATGTCTCTCTCTAGATCTTGGGGATCAGGTACGGTGCCTGAGGAGACTGAGTGGGATTGCTCATAACCCTTCATTAGCTTGGGTGATGTTACATAGTCTCAATGGGTGGCTTTTTAGACTTAGGCCTTTTGCTCTTCTTAGAGAGTGTTCTAGGAACCTCAGGGCCCTGTGACTTGGGTAAGGTTGGAGTCACAGTCTAAGATTTCCCTTTCTTTGGCTTTGCAGCCAAAGGAAGTAGAGACACTGAATCCTTCTGACTATTTACAACAATCATATATGCCATCAATTTAATGTCAGTGACTTTGGATGGGTCCTTTATAAAATTAGAGTTACTCAGGATGCCAGGTAAAAACCTAAAATTTTCATCCTGAGTGTAGTCAGGACCCAGTAACTCTTGTAAAGCACATGAGATAAATCTAGGGTATGAAACGTATTTCAGCCTAGACTTATTCAATAGCTTGGTTACGAGATCATTGTAAATAATCTCCCCGATGTCAACCTCAGTCCCAGTTATGAGACAGTAGGCTAAAAGTTGTTGGATGAAGTTTACTTGTTCAGTGGATGAGTGGTTCTCGCCAAGAACCTGAATCACAAAAGTGAACAAAATTCTCCAAGCCATAGGAAAGGAGTTTTTTAAGACTGGGTTTTGTCCAAGTAACTCGGATTGATGGAAATTTTGCCCAATTCTTCCTTAACAGCCTTAGGTGTATGATGAGCCACATATTTACCATTATTATAATCAAGGCCAGTTGAGGAACTAAAGGTTTTAAAATCAAGGGTCAAAGGTCTTTGCTCATTTAAGACTGAAAACTTGATGAGAAATTCCCTGAGTGGGCGTTGCTTAGTCTCATCAGCTGGTGGAAAAGGGTCATAGGTAACAGCAGTGCTCTAAAACTCCTTGAGGAAGTTCTAATAGACCACTAAGGGATAGTTGGTAAAAGCTTTCTTCAAGGGACAATTTAGCAGAAAGAAATTCATTTATTGGCTTGTAAGAGGCAATTTTGGGGGTAGTTGCGTTAACAACCAAATTGTTGGTCTGAAAAAATACATTGTCACAGTCTGTTGTTCAACTAAGGAGCCATACTTGATTATTTGTTGTTCTGCATTTTAGATGATGTGTTGAAAAACAAAGATTTTTTATGGCAATAATATTACACACCAGATGGTCACAAGTTAATGTCTAACATTGACCGTTGCCATGAAATGGGTAATATGTTATCAAAAGGAGCAACACAAAGATGGATATCTTTGTAATGAGCACGATTGACCAAACAAAATGATTTGAAAAGAGTAGCTTTTAATGAACAATTTATAGAAGAGTTAAGCTTGTTATTACTAGAAAAGATGAACACCCACACACTTGCTTTGAGAGAGAAATTAGGCAGAGTATATTTGCTTTGTAAATTTGTATGTGTGTTTTTCTTTTCTAGGGGGTATTTATAGGTGAGATGTGAAAAGGTTTCAATATTTTAAAATTGTCATTTTATGAAAAAAGTTAAAATTGTTTTGGTAACGCATTTAATGCCATAACCCACTAGTTGCACGATTCTGTTATCTTGCACTTTTGCAGTCATGGCGTATGGATAACGGTCAAGTGGCTTTTGATTAGACATTTTGGGAAGGGATTGTGTGCGTGGGAGTGAGCATTAAATGCATGTTAGGGTTAATTGAGTGATATGAGAAGTGGGGGCCCATGACTATTGGATGACAGTTAGATAAGGAATATTTGTTCCTTATTTAATGTGTTTAGTCACCAACCTCGGACATTAAGTAACTAAAGACTTGGAGCATTTAGTTACTTCATTTAATGCGTCCCTCAGTGTCATGGAATTCATATGGGTTTCAGGGAGATGGTTTTAGGAAGAGAAGCATATACACCATATTGAACATGATTGATCAGGGAGACTGATTAATCAATATTCAGCATGCCTAATTCTGCTTTCAGTCTGGTGAAAGTAGGTTTATCTAAGGGTTTAGTAAAGATATCAGCTAGCTGATACTCAGTGGGGATGAAGTGTAATTCAATATCTCCTTTAAGGATGTGATCCTTGATGAAATGATATCTTATATCAATTTGCTTAGTTCTTGAGTGAAGTACTGGATTTTTGGATATTGCAATGGCACTAGTGTTGTCACAAAAGATGGGTACCATCTTGTAATAGATGTCATAGTTATTGAGTTGACTTTTCATCCATATGATACTTGCACAACACCCAACAGCAGCAATATATTCAGCTTCATCTAAGGACATAGCCACTGACTGCTATTTCTTGGCACTCCAACAAACCAATTTTCCACCAAGTATTTGACAGGAACCTGAGGTGCTTTTTCTGTCCATATTACAACCAGCATAGTCTGATTCTAAATATCCTTTGAGATTAAAGCCTGAACATTTTAGATAATACAGATCAAGGGTTAGAGTACCTTTCAGGTACCTAAGGATTCTTTTCACATCTATTAGATGTGATTCCTGTAGATTGGACTGATATCTTGCACATAGGACTATGGAGAATTGGATATCAGGCCTTGTTGCAATCAAGTACATCAGTGACCTAATCATTCCTCTGTATGGGGTCTCATTAACTGGTTTGCCAGCTAAATCAGGACCTAGATTGTTGGGAGGAACCATGGGTGTTTTCACTAAGGAACTATCAGAAATTTCATATTTCTTGTGTAAGTTCTTGGTGTACTGTTCTTGAAAAATTGAGATTCTTTTATCATCCTGCTTGATTTGCTGTCCAAGGATGTAGGTGAGTTCTCCCATCATACACATTTCAAATTTCTTTGTCATGAGTTTCTCAAACTATTTACAAAGTTTATAACTTGTTGAGACAAATATGATGTCATCTACATACACTTGAACAAGGAGAACATCTCCTTTTGATTTCTAGATAAACAGTGTGTTATCTATCATTCCCCTAGCAAACTTATTTTGAATAAGGAAAGTAGAGAGAGTCTCATACCATGCCCTTGGTGCTTGTTTTAGTCCATAAATGTCACACCCCACCAAGGCGGAAACGCGAGGCGTAACGAGAATAGATATCATCACAACACAATGGTGTCTATATAGAGAACTACAATGCATAAAAGAAACCAAGGTATAGACACAAGATATCATGAAAATACCCAAACAAACATAAAAGATAACTGGCGTCTTGTATTGAAGCAAAAGGGGTTCACGTTAATACCAAGACATGCAAAACATCCAAAATAAACCTAAGCAGTTCAAATCAACAACATTCAATATTCATTCATGCATGAAATAAACTAGGAGATTAAATTCCTCAAGCAGCCTATGGTCTCTCTAGCCACTCCTCTTATTCTTAAGATCCTCATGATGCTCACCTGAAAATGATGCTTAAAAAAGTCAACACAACGGTTGGTGAGATTCATAGGTTTACGACACACAATTCAAATTAGGCAAGAAGAAGCCGAAAATAATGAATTCTTTTTAGAATTTGGGATAGTGAGGTACGACTCAGAATACGAGTCATCGGATTAACGGTCTAAGGACTGTTGTAACCATGATGTTGTACTGTCTGGAATAAAACATTGTTGACTTAAACTATGTACTTGTATTTCCATCTTTGCAACCCGACTGTTTTTAGGTTAGCAATCTAGTAAGTTTTAATGAATGCATTTGCTCTCTGTAGTATCTCAGTATCTCCAAAAGATATAAAATTATTTCGCGACTGTTGTCTTACCATAGTATTATAAAGTGCCTGAGTATATTTTTGAATTGAGAAATTGAGTGATCATGACTACTTTCGTCTAACTCCTTTTTGAGATTAGATGGTGATTCGAAAATTTTTCGTGATTAGTTTCATCCTAAGGTTTTGAAACACGATTTAAATTTTCACAGAGTGTCGCGGTCTTTGGAAACTTTTGTTCTGAATTCAAGCGTCTTATTTGCGGCATGGGTTAAGAAAAGGACGAAAGTGGCAAGTGGGGCTCCAACGGCTAGAAATGTGGCGAACCGTTATCTCCACTCTATATATAATTTGTCGATTTCTCACATTTGTCAAAACATAGGATAAGTTTTAAATTTTTCATCCTTCCTTTGGTTAAAATGTCGTATCTCGTTCCCTTGATTGCGGTTGTGTTTATTGTGGTGGTTGGTAGTTATTTGGCGAGTGTTCCACGAGAAGAGGATCAGCGGTTCATAATCGTAATACTAGGGATTATTGTGCCACTCATCATTGTGGCGATTGCCATAGAAGCTTTCTAGAAAAAATAGTTTTCGTCAGTAGGCGAGCGGGTGGAATTACCGTTTTGTTCTTGGGCATTTTAATTAATCTTATGCTAAAGTCTCCAGGAAGAATCATTGGACGTTTCATCTTTAACTTTGTTTCGTTTATGTGGTATTGAATCCTCATGATGTATCTTTGATGAATCGTAACCTTTCATAGTTGCTTTGAGTATTGTCTTTAATGTGATGAATGAGTAAAAAGTATATGCGTCTAAACTTTTGTTATTACGTCGAATACTATTGAGCATATCTTTGTCGACCTAACTTATACATAGTTGATCAGGCTATGTATACCTCAGGTTTACATTGACATCCCCTTTTTCTTCCACCTTTAGTAATCTGTTTGTGATTGTAAACATAACCGGTACTGAAATCCGTAGTGTATATAAATTGTCGTGTCTTTCAAGCATCAGATGAATGATGTTTATGTTATATGTTAATTTGTGGTTCATTATTTCTACGCTACTTTCTACCATACATATGGTCCTCCGAAAGTTCATGTTCACTTTATGTGTTCATCTTACCACGTGTACATCGCTTCATATATGGACGTGTATTTTCTATGTGTTCGTAAAATTATAATCTCTGCTTATAAGTTATCCCGAATAAGTACTTTTATTGTAAGTTTCAGGGTTTGATCGTAATTACCTTTGCTGGTCATGACTATATATGTTAATCAATTTTTTTTTCTCACAAACTCCCACGCACTTAGCCTCCCATTCCTTATATTTTCAAATTTCAAATTTTAAACCTTACCCACTCCTCATTTCAAATTATTACAAACTTTACAGCACCCAATATTTCTCCTCCGTCCTCGAAGTTACCGGATACCAAACATCATGGGGTTTCCGATTGAGATCTTCACTCCCGTCATGATCATAATCGTCATATCGCTCATTTTGTTTGTCTACCCGATGTGTTTCTTCTCACGCGGCGATGTAACTGTTATTTTAGCGTTTTACATCTTTGTCATATTTCCTATGGTTTGTATTTTACTGTATTATGAACAAAAGTATTATAGATTTATTTGAATAAGATTTCGTGTTTGGTATTTTATTGCTCTATCGTTCCCGTTATAACCATGTATATCTTACATTGGTAGGTATCTCATTCCGCGTCTTGGTATGATCTAATGTTAATACTTGATAAATTTTAGAAGCATTTTGTATTTCTATTTTCGTAGAAAAGGCGTTTATTGATTGAAAAGAATTTTGGACTGACAAAATGTCAAGTAGTGAGAGAAAGAATTGAATTTGGTGGGGTTTACTGTTTCTCATCTGAAACATGATGTGTGGGTCTTTCAAAATGATCCTTCAAGTTTCATAGTGTTCGTCGGAAATGGTTCCCTGTCTCCGCTTCCTGAGCACATGATTGTGTTCTCCATTTGTTAGGCAATGGTTATACTTGTTTTGCACTGAGCGGTATTTTCAGTAGCGTCGTTTCATTGGTGTATTAAGATGTTCTTCATAAAAAAAATATCAAATGTATGGTTTCTCCTATACTAGGTAAATGTACTCAGAAAGATTTTAGGATAGAATTGATAATTTATTTATTATTTTACGAAAGTAAAGTACAAGTTGTCATTAATTTGTCTGCTTAGGTGTCTCTTCGTAAATTGGGAGACAATGTTATAGCGAGTCTGGCTGTTTTGCTTACAGGCCTAGGTGGGCTAAAATTGTCTGAATCTGATCATGGTCCTCAGCGCGTCTGTCCTCGGCATCAGCTACCCTTATCTGCAATAACGTGATCTCATTCTCTGTAGCTGCGAGAGAATCCTGCAATTCGGATATAGAAGCTCTTTGTCTTCGGTGTCTGCATGAAGAGTGTCAATTTACACCTTTATGTCCTCTAGTCTGGCCGTCACATCTTTTGGGTTGAGTTATGATGTCTCAGATGCTGGTTTACCGTCAGAGAAGGTAGTGGCATCTAGGTAAAATGGCAATGATTGTGATCTACTTCTCTTTCGAGAGGATCCAGGTATTTGTGAGATTAGTGTAGGAACACTGTGGTTATTTATTTCTTGGGAGAGTTCACGCCCTGTAGTAGGGGTCAAAGTTAATTCTAGTTCAGGTAATTGGGCTGCCTGAGAGGTTGGCGAGTCAAGTCTTCTCGGAATGAAGTGTTCCATGGTGGCTTTCTGTTCTGGGGAGTTGTCAGGCACGTTGCTGGAAAGTGATTGAGACATTTTTTTACTTCTAAACTACTCTAGGGAACAAATAACGAAGAATGAAAACGACAGACCGAAAACGTAGTTTCGTTTGAAACCCAAAATCGAGTGAACACAAAAAAACCGCACCCCGGACCGTTCTTTAAAAATAAGAAAGTTTGTAAATAACCCTACGATAAAGTTTAAAATTTCTTCCTAACAAACTGATAATGACAAAATAAAATTTTCTAAAAAAGAAAAATATTTTTTTTGATAATTTTTGTATTTTTTATGAATTTTTAAAACTTTTAACTAAATTAAATTGCAAAAAATACTAAACTACTTCGAAAAATTCTAAAATTTTTACCAAAAATACTAGACTCTTTAACAATCCTATGAAAAATGAGAAACACTAAGCTGGCTTATAAATAAGCCCTCATATAAGCTGCAACAACTTATTAGCTTAAAAGCCCAAAATGACTATAAATTGCTAAGCCCTTGAGACTATAACAGAAAAGTCCGCCCCCCCCCCCCCCCCCCCTCCACCCGCACGCCTGTCCCCCCCCACCCAAGGGGCGCAGCGGTGTGTGTGTTGTAAAAAGAGGGAATGTATCGAGGGGTAACCGGTTCGAGAAGTCTTGCTCAACCCGGAGCCCTTGTCTTTCCCTCTCTTTTTTTTTTCAGAAAAAAAAAGCTTTGTAAAGGCAAATTGTTAAGCTCGTGGGGCTTAACAACTTTGTCAACTACAGCTTTTTGTGAAAAGCTGTAAATAAGCTGAAAATTAGCTTATTTAATGACAGATTGCTTACAAAGAGCTTAAAGCTAGAAAAAGCTAAGTCTTTGGGCTTTGTGGACTAATAAGCTAGGACTTGGATTAAATAAGCTAAAAGGTCTAAACCAAACCAAATAAGCTAAAAAGGTTAAAAAGCTATAACTAAATAAGCTGTTAAAAAAGGCTTAAGCTTGGACAGAATGTAAAAGCTTAAAAAACCACTAAGTCATTTGGCTTAGTGAACAAATAAGCTAAGTCTTGGACTAAAAGCTAAAAGGGGCTTAATCTAAGTTAATCCTAAATAAGCTCTTAATTGCATTAAAAAGCTAAAACTAAAAGCTGCGGAGAGAATGGCTTAAAAGGAAAAAACGTAAATGATGCTTAAAACGGCTTAAAAAGCTAATTGTTAGACACAAATAAGCAAAAGAAAATGAGAGATAACAAAACTACAAACTCACTACTTTATTAAGCTAATAAGAGCAACAATGATCTTATGAAATAAGTTGATTAAGCTTAAATGAAAAATAAGCAATACCTAAACTAACACTAACAAACAGGTCAAAGAGGGCTCATTTGAGTCTTAAAAATAAGCCATCAATAACTGCTAAGGGCTTGAAACTTAAGGGGCTTATCTAAGAGCTTATAGGCTCTCAAAATAAGCCAAGAAATTGGGCTTAAGTACACTACAAGCTTAGGAAAAGGAAGCTTAAAGTCTCCCCTTTGCACCAGGGGAGATTAAGGCTAAAATCAAGGGGCTTATTTGACAGCTTATTTAAAGCTGTCAAATAAGCTCAAATTGAAAAGAAAAGTAGAAACAGCTAAAGTACTCTAGCACAACAACTTGTGCACCAATTTTAAGAGTCCAAAACTCATTTAATCCTGCTGATTTTTGGTAGTGAAAAAGGCTTTTGCTTTTTAAAACTGCTACTTAAAAGCTTGATGGTTTTTTTTGACTCAAAAGTCAAAAGACCAAGGGGCTTGGTCAGCTTGTTTTAGACACACAAAAACAAACTTTTTTGACACTTAAACTCAAACATACAATGGCTTATTCAAATAAGCCATTGTAATACCTTTTTTTAGGAAACCATAGCTGAAAAATGATTTTCAAAAACCTTGGAAAAACAAATTTAAAACCTTAAACCTTATAAAAACAGCTTAAACAAGCTTAATTACCTTAAGCTTAAACTACATGAGTGACCATAAAACCCATACACAAACATTTTAACCCCCGGTTTTCCATGTTAACCCAAACACCTCTTAAATTTTTGAAAATGGTTTAAAAATCTATAAAAACTAACTTAATACTGAAAATTTTAAAATACTAGCACTACTTAAGCTATTAAGACAATAAAAAGATAAAAAGAAAAACAAATAAGCACTTAAGTATGAGAATAAGCTAGGGAACAAACTAGCTTATTTTAGACAGTTTTCACACGCAAATGGCATAAAAAATGAAATAGAAAAGCATAGAAGGCATACCTAGGCATTAAATAAACACTTAATACGCACAATTAAGAGTAATAAGCTAATAAAATAATCAATGCTACAAAATAAGCAAAGTTTGGAAAGAAAAAATGTTACCTTTGAACCTTTTCTCAAAAAGGATCTTTGGAACCTAAAATAAAGCTCAAAAAATCCTACCCCAACTTAAAATTAAGCTTAAACTAAACATAAAAACGCCAATAAGCTTCCAAATTAGCTTATTCTTCCTTAGCCTTTGCTCCAATCCAATAGTACCTTTGTTCGTTTCTTCTTGAATTTTCTTAAAGTGTTTTTTTTTAAAAACAGAATGTAAAGATGGTTTAAATTAAGGCTTAAAGGAGTTTAAGAAAACAATAAAGGTTTAGAACACAAGGAAAAAAACTTAACTGCATTTCATTAATCAAAAGTACAGGTACAATTAAAAACTTTTAAACTCTAAAGACTTAACTTAAAAACTACACTTGAACTAAAAACTACTTGTAAACTACTTAAAAACTCTCTCAGCCACAATGTCTTTACAATCTTTATATAGGAAAAAAGAAAACGACTAGGACTTTGTGTCTTCTCTTTGTCTTCTTGCCTTTGTGTTTCTTTGTAGACACATAAATGAGGTGTGCTTGTTGTTGATGTGTAAAAGACCAGCAATCCCTGGCCTTGACATCTTTCTTTGTTTTTCCCTTTAGAAGCCACCGAGCCGTCGAACAAGCTTGGGGGATTATGAGGGATTGCCAACTTGGCAATCTTACAGCTGGGAAAGATAGTGGAGGGGGAGGATGATGTTTAACCATGGTGGAATTGGGTTTGCAGGATAAAACGGGGGTGGTTAACCCGTGAGTTCGTTGGGAATTGAAAATGGCGGGAAAAAAAAGTTTATAAAGGTTGGGGTGGACAAGGGCAAAAAGGTTTATGGAGAGTGGCAACATTATCCCTCATGGTGTTTAAGCCCCTTTGCATTCATGTCCTTTCGTGGTTAAATAAACTTTGGGACTGGCAAATTAAGCCCCCAAAAGTTAAAACACTAATAGCAGGTGACACGTCCCTTGGTGTATATAAGTCCTTGGACTTGCAGGAATGCCCCGTTGGAGTACAACTTGCCAAATTGGCAGCTTTTCACCCTTGTCTTCCTTTGTCTTCCTTTCTTGTATAAATATAATTTCGGATTATAAGTTAATCCCTAAACTTATATTTCTTGACTTTTGGCTTCTCGGGGTTGACATTGGGAGTGACATTTTTTCAGGGCTATGTCTTGGACTTTGACTTTGTCTTTTCCTACTTTTCCATTCCGAGTCCGGTTTGTCGTTTTGCTTTCGTTTTTTTCGTCTTTTTCTTAATTATACCTGATCCTCCTGCACAACACAATTAGCAAAACAAGCATATATTTGGCATTTTAAGTCCGTTTTTGGTTATTTTAGCTCGTTTTTAAAGGTAAAAGGTATGTGTAATTAAGCACATACCAAAATCCCCCATACTAAGTTATTGCCGTGTCCTCACGCAATGTTATGAAGTAAACATTTACGAAAACTAAGAATCTCAATCCCCCTCGACTAATAACTTTGAAAAGTAGCTAAGTGTTTGTCAAGGGGAACTAAAGAATTAATAGCTTTGACAAGTCCCGTTTTCACCATTTTTTATTCATACACTAACTATCCCTAATATTTTTGGATTTTTCCTTTTCCTTTTTCCTCGACTTCTGTTTGACTTCCTTATTATATCAACATTGGGATCAAAAGAATGAAAACCAGCCCATAGAATAATCTACGGATGTCCAGACGGAAAATTCATCATCTCCCGATTTTTCACTAGTTCCAAACCAAGCAATTAAACAAGATCATTTGTCAATATAAGTCTAAATGCTAAGCACTCATACTTATGACTTGTGAACTTTTAACTCCCAACATGAATATGTGATTTAAGACTGTGTACGCATTTTCCACTCAACCATAGATCAACTTTAATTTCCATAGTCTTAATTCAAGATGAATTATGACCTCAAACAAAACAACATTATTAGGACCTTGTCACTTGATTTTAAAGAACGAGATTTTAAACTTAGAACTTTTTTGCAAATCATCTCATCTTATAATCATAATTATTCAACTAGAATAGCGTTGCTTAGTTTGAACACCACCTAACCCTCGCTCCCTAGTAGGATATCACAACCAACACCGGTGATCTTAGTTTGAAAACCCAGCTCCCAGTTGCTAGCGTAGTGGAAATCACATCAACACCTTCTTTCTTTAAGGGGTAATTGCTGATCTTTGTCTCCTAATATGGTAAGGATAATGTCTTAGTTTGAACCCTCACCTAGACCTTGCTTCCTGGTGAGATATCACAACACACCAATCCTTAGAAGTAAAGATTTGCCAATGAAATTAGTGCCAATGAAGCATACATAGGATACATTGGCATAATATTCAAATATTCCGTAGCTTTTTGCATCATACTTCACTCAAGCTTCTTGGCATTTTAAACTTTCAAATGTACTAAGAACAGAAAAATCTCGATTTAAAAAATCAAGTTACAAATTTGAAGCTCTTTCTAAAAAACAATTGATTGTGACTTAAATGAATTGAATTGAGCACGTATATTAGGCCGGATTAGAAGCAATGGGAAGAAAAAGCCACAAGTTACTTATATAAGTTTTTTAGAAGACGGGCTCTCAGCACATAAACTTAAATTAACTCTACCAACTTCTTGTTCTTCACCTTATTATTAAAAATTCGAACAATCGAATTCGTGAAAGCTTAGCCACAAGCGTTAAGTTGAGGAACTAGCTATGTGCTCAAACACGCCCGATCGGTCCAAAAATTATTCTCATTCTAGACCCATTAGGAAAGTCAAAACTGTGGACAAAACACTTATTTATTTTTTTTTTTTTGTATTTCTAAAATTTTTAAATTTTTTTCATTTTTTTTTTTGGTATTTTTAAAAAAATTTGGTGGTAAAAACGGGATTGCGTGATAACAACGACTGCAAGCAAAAATCAAATCGAAGATCCCCCCCATACTAGAACTAAACATCGTCCTCGATGTTTCAAAGGGGTTCCTACGCAAATCTAAGGCCGTTTATGAAGTGTGCCAAAAGATAAAACGTTAGTCGATTAGATTTGGATACTGGATTCCCAAAATGAAGCTGAGGATGTAAAACTAGTGTGGATACGGCACACGGAGTCTTCACAATCCCTGGAAATCCTAGACATTACAAACAAAGCACAAAAACATGGACCAAACACGGGTTAAATGGAAAAAGTAAGGCCTTCTCACACAAAAACACTTTATTTATTACTACTTACTTGATAAGCAGGGTGGGTCCTCCCACGAAGCCTTTTTAAGGTCGCTAAGCTTGAACCCGTCCCCGAATTTATGGGGTCCATGGGAACGTCTGGAGATCCGAGACAACCTCGGTTGGTACGTCCCCCTCCAAATATTGTTTTCCAAAAGCGATTACCATTCACTTAAAGTTGGGCCCGATTTTTGGGAATCAAACTAGACAAAAACAGTCCTATATAGGAAAAACCTTGGTTACAAGAGGTGGGGGGGGGGGGGGGGGGGTGAATGGTCCACTCCAGCCGGTCTTAAGCTTGCCTGAGAAAATCTTTAATCTAGAGTTAAAGAGGAGGACTCGACACTATCAAGACGTTGAACACGCGTTTTTATTTTTGAGTCATGGATTCTCTTAGTTTTTCTCTTATAGATCAAAGATTTTCGTAGCATGATCACGAAGTCATTAAGTTCATTGAGTTGAATTTTTCTGTGATCCCACCGCTGTTTGATATCGAAGTTGGTATGCGGTCAAGGCCCCTTAAAGCTTTGTGCCTCGAGCTCGATCAGGAAGATGACAAGCCTCTCTCCGTACCTTAACTTATATGGATACAACCCGAAGGGTGATTTTGTACTGTGCGAAAGCCCAAAGTGCATCATTCTAATTTTATCCGAACCAAGAGGCACGAATTTCGCACCACATCCTTTCCAGAATCTTTTCAAACACATTGGATACCTCAAACTTGTCCACATTGTTTGTGGATGAAACGCGGTGGAGAGACAATGAGTAAACCTACGTATTTAAGCATGACCTTTGAAAATTGTCAATGCAAAATGGGTTTCCGCGATCAACTATGATTGCACGATGGGGCAACCAAATCGGGAGAAGAGAGATTTAAGAAATATACAAACACACTGGCATCCATTGGTGGGGAGTCCTTTTGCTTTCAACCCACTTTGATAAGTAATTGACGCCACGAGTATATATTTGTCTCACTCTTTGAGACGGAACAACGGCCCCATAAAGTCTATGCCCCCCCACATGGTCAAAGATTTCGCAAACTTGGATAGAGTTTTGTGGCATTTCATCACGTTGCGAAATTTTGCCTTGACGTTGACAAATGTCACAACGGGTGACAAAGTCGTGGGCATCCTTGTAGATTGTGGGCCATACAAATCCTGAATCCTGAAGACCTTTTTAGCTGTGTAATTGCACGAATTGTCCCCCGTGGGTCCATGTGCAAGCTTTAAGAATGTCAAAAGCTTCTTGTCTTGCCCCGAAACACAACGCCAATTACTTAGTCTGCACAGATCTTGAATAGAAATGGTTCGTCCCAAAAGTAGTGTTTTGACGTCTTTGAAAAACTCCTTTTCTGTTGGGACGACATCCCTGTTGACACAAAATTTCCAAGCATGTAGTTTGCAAAATCGGCAAACCATGGGGCATTATCATCACCACGAAATGTTTCCGTAATTTCCTTTTTCTCGAGCTATCTTTGATGGGGATTTTCAAGTCTAGAAAGGTGGTCTGCGGGCGAGATTTTCTGCTTCCTTTTATATCATACGATGAACACATCAAATTCTTGGAGCACAGCAAAAATCGTCCGGAGCAATCTTGCTTAGCAAAACAAGTACCTGCTTACAAGGAAGTACTTAAAGAGCCGATGGTCCGTATACACTATACTTTGGACAAGACAAGGAAATCCCGAATTTCTCGAAGCATACACTACGCAAGTAATTCTTTTTTTCGTTGTATGTAATGTCTTGAGCCTCGTCATAGTCCCTTGCTTGCATAGTGTATCGGTGGAAGTGCTGGTCCTTACGTTGCCCGAGGACTGCCCCTGACAGCAAAATCACCTTGCATCGCACATGATTTCAAAGGGCAAGTCCAATCTGAAAGCAACTAGAATTGGAGCCTGTCCTGGGTTAACTTCATCTTAAAGGGTTTCAAATGCTTCGATGCATTCCTTCAGAAGAATAAACGGAGTTCCATTTCAATGGAGGTGGGTTCATAGGCCGGGCTATTTTGGAAAAATCCTGACATAAATCGTCGGTAGAATACCGGCGTGACCGAGAAAACTGCGAATACCCCTTAAACTAATATGATGTGGGCAATATTTGCAATGACAACAACTTTTGCCCTTTTCAACCTCACTCCTGATTTAGAAAACGTATGGCCAAGTACAGATGCCTTCCTTGACCATAAAGTGGCAATTTTTCCTAATTAGGCACAAGATATGTGTCCCTTCACACCTTTGGGAGCATTTTGTCTAAAAGGGAAAGACAAGAAGAATAAAGAGTCACCAAAAACTAAGAAACATCCATGAAGACTTCCATAGGTTTTTCCAACATATCATGAAAGATTGCAACCATACACCTTTGGAACGTGCCTGGTGCATTGCATAAACCAAAAGGCATGCGACGATAGGCAAATGTCCCGTAAGGGCAGGTGAAGGTGGTCTTCCTCTTGATCAATTGGTTCAATCAGGATGTTGAAAGTAGCCGAGAACCGTCCAAAAGCACTAGTACTCCATTTCCGGCTAATACTCTCAAGCATCTGATCCATGAATGGTAAAGGGAAATGGTCCTTCACAGTTGCAACCTTGAGTTTTTTCGGTAATCGATGCAAACTCCCATCCCGTAACCACCGAGTGGGTATTAGCTCATGATCTTCATTTTTCACAACGGTTATGCCTCCCCTT
This sequence comes from Tanacetum coccineum, assembly GCA_026074375.1. Lineage (NCBI taxonomy): Eukaryota > Viridiplantae > Streptophyta > Magnoliopsida > Asterales > Asteraceae > Tanacetum > Tanacetum coccineum. The sequence continues at coordinate 41,422 of BQNB010025319.1, forward strand.
CTTAGGACCACATGACCCGGGCTCACCCAGGGGCTGTCAGAGATAGGGTAAATTAACCCTGATCAAGAAGTTTGATAACATCTGCTTAATACCCTCAGGGATGTTGGGGTTAACTCTTCTCTGATGTTGAACTACGGGTTTGGCATTTTCCTCCATCAAAATCTTATGGGTGCAAAACTGTGGAATTTATTCTATATACATAAAATCCTTCTAACTAAGGCTCGTTTGTGTGACTTAAGAACCTTGATCAAGGGCGGTTTTAATCCTCATCTTTTTCAAGTTTTTTAGCAATTATGACTGTAATTTGGTCCACACCCTCCAAAAACGCATACTCAAGATGGGAATGGGTAAATTCTTTGATTCTAGGTCTGAGGATCTTCACATATGATTTAAACTTTTTCAGAACAGTAATTTCACAAACTGGTACAAGGAGATTTGGGTCACTATTGATCACACTTAACAACTCCTCAAGGTAAACAGTATCTCCCTCGGGATCATAGATGCCATCAACAACCCTGGTAGTGAATCATCACGTTCAAGAATTCATCGACTTCTTCATTAGAAAATCACTTTCTCCGAAGGGAGTGAAAGAAGGAGATCCGAGAATCGATAAAAAGAACCAAGTAAAGTGGATTGCGACTTTTCAGAAGTTTTCAAGATCCTTTCATTGAACATATTCCTCCATAAGCAATATCAATAACATTAACTCGAGTTACCCGTTTCAATGATATGTAGGAGAGAGTATTAGTATTCACCAACTTGAAGGTTACGGATTTGGACCATCAATGTCTAAGGGTCCATTTGTTCACCGGGACATCTATTAAGGTACCTGCGGTCCTCAAGAAAGGTCCTTCCCAAAGATTTAAGGGAGCCCGAGATCGCAACGTAATCAACGACACAAAATCGCAGGAAAGAAGAAACTTTCAACTTTCAACGAAACAACCTCGGCGATGCCGGTTGGAGTGTAGAAATCGTTCGGTCGGCAAGTTTTAAGTATCATTCGATTTGTCAAAGCTGGGGGGGGGAGAACTTATTCTTTTCCAAATGGAGAGAGCATTAGTTGATTCTTGCACCGAGAGATCGCTAAGGCTTAAGCATCGTTCATCGTCTTCCGGAAAATCCCATGGTATAAGAAAACTACCGGGGTCTCCAATCTTCTCGGGAAACTTTTGTAGGATAACCCGCCGAGGCCAAAATTTTCCCCCCCCCCCCCCTCGGTTATACCGGTTTCTTTGTCCACTTCAATCATCTTATCCTTGTCATTTGAGTGCTTTCTAAACATTGGTGCAAATTTGGGCATATGTAGGAGAGCATCCGCGAAACTTAGCTCAAAATGGAGATTCCGAAAAATCTCCATAAATTTTAAAGCTAAAAGATCGTCTTTTTCACGGAACTTTTCTTGGTTGGCCCTTGAAGGATAAGGCAAGGTTGGTTTAGTCTTTGGAACAGCAACGGGTTCATGAGTTTGGACCACCGGAGGTTGGATGTTTTCGGTGCTTGGTTGCACCGTATCCTTTGTCACCTCGGGTTCATTTTCCTTCTCTTTAGGAGGAGAAGAATGTTTTAGGTTCCATTATAGGAAACGAACACTGCTCGTCCGGGTGGTGATTGCTTTCACATCACCTTTTGGGTTAGCAATGGTGTTGCTTGGAAGAGAACCCGAACCCGAAGTAGAAGCAGTATTACTATTCAAGATTTTGGTGATCAGGTCCGTTATGTTTGCCATTTGATTTTGCATATTTTGCAAATAACCCCGCAGTCATTAGCTATGACGTAGTGATCAAACATCGGACCTTAGATACACCTGGTGTTGGATGAATCTGAACGGAACTTGGTATGGTGGAGCTTGAAAAGTCGGGGTTTGATTAACTGAGTTGGTAAACTTGTCCTTAGATTGAAATTACTACCTCGATTTTGGTTCAGATTGTTTTCCCCAATTTTTGGTTGAAATTGATCCCCCCGATTCTGGTTGTTTTGGATGGTTTTGGCATAGGAGGAAAACCGAGAGGTCGAATTTGGTTAGCAACCATCTGAGGTCGGTAACTGGCATTCCCTTGTTTAGTTAACTTGCGGCGCTTGTGAAACGGTAATTCTGAATATTGTCACGATAGTCCATAAATGGTGCTGGACAATTTTGGTAAGGGGGTCCACCCTTCGCAAAGTTCCACTTTTCTCGAATGCTAATTACGGAAGCGGGAGCTGGATTATGGTTTATACTTATCGAGAAATCAATGCTCGAACCATTCTTTTTACTCACAACATCGGATGAAACTGCTGGGTAAAGAAGCTCGTACCACTTTTTGAAACAATGGCTTTGCTCGTGATTGGACGAACTATTGATTGCTTCACGATGATATTTTAGGCCTCTTGAGCCTTTATCCAAAAAGTACCACCCCAGCGGATACCAATGATCTTGATCCATTTGAATTTAGGGCAATTTACAAGTCCACTAAATTACTAATACAACACCCTTTGTATATTTAGAGTCTTTTAAATATTGTCCATCTAATTTACTTTCAATGTGTTCATAAAAATGTCAAGAACAATAATTAATTTATAGAGCTATATAAATAAATTTATAACCAATAATTAAACAACTGGTTAAATAATTTATCCAACAAATGTAGTATATCAAAATTAGTATTTTCTTGCATTCTAACATAATTATAAAATCCTTTCAACTGTGTATGTATCTACCTGATTATGTACGATCCTTGGTTTTTTGTAACTTTTATAAAATATAAACTAAGTGGTGATGTAACTAAATAATTCAGATGTAAATAAACTTGTAAATGAAATAAATGTGTAGGGTTTTATGAATGACCTTGAGTGAATGAAAAGATAAAGAACACTAATCTAAACCTATGCAAACCCTTTTGTTTGTAATCTAACTTAAACCCACTTGAATACTTGTTATTCTTGCTTGAAAAATAAAAGCCAAACATGTATGTTGTTGCTGTTATTTGGCCGGCCACAAGGAGAGAGCAAAAGAGAGTTTGTGTGTGTATTTTATTTGTGAAATGAAGTGATAAAAGGCCTTCCTATTAATAGCAAAAGATGGCATGGCTTAAATCATAAAATATGCACTAGGTTAGACAAAATAGGATTTGATGTATCAAAAACATGCATGCTTGGTCTCTTAGATGTTGTTGCCGTGTGTTTATAGAGAAAAAGAGACAAAGTGTGAAATTTTTATGGGCTTGGACATGGTAGATAATAGTTAGGGTTTTATAAAATGGGTAAAATATAGTTAAATAAGTAAAAATAAATGTTAGTCGGGAGTTTGTGTAACTTATTAAGGGGACGGTTTGTTTGGTTAAAATGAGTAGAAATTTGGTAAATTTTGTGTATTGGGTATAAGTGTGGGTATTTGTTGAAGTATAGATAGGTAGTGGTGTTTCCATGCATGCATAAATGTAATTTATTGTGAAACGTAAACATTTTACGTAACGTATAAAAATAAATTGTGAAAAGTTATAAATTATCTTTGTAATAATTATATAACACTTATTGAACATAAACTTTTATTTATTTGATGTCGGTTTACGTTACTTGTTGATTTTTAGTTTACGCGATTTAACTTAACGGTTGAAATTTAAAAGTAAACGCGTAAAAGTTTAAAATAAACAGTTGAATATTTATTGACGTAGAATAACCCTAAAATGCGGATTGTTACAGTCTCTCCGTGTTAAAAGAATTTCGTCCTAAAATTCAGTTTGAGTTGCCTTCCGAAGTGGTGTTGGTGAAGAGGTGCGGATACTCATCTTAATCATCCTAATATGTGATAATCAACTTTGTTATTTTAATATAGGGAGTATCGTCGGGACGGGTTTTTTTAACTCCTTGATTATACCACGATGACCTTTAGGATTTAGTGTGAGTTGGTGTCGACTTCATATAGTAAGGTGGCGTAAAGGTCCACTTAGTTGTTATGGTTACCAACACGTTTTATGAACACACACACAAAATTTTGTATTTCGGGGATATAAGTAGAAAATTTATTTTTTATAAAAGTTTTAAGGTGACTACTACTCAGCATGGCATGGTCCTTCCTAAATTATACATAGGTGATCAAGCTATGTATAATTGAGGACTAACGACGCAATGCTCATTTTCGTCCAAATAGTGCTATGTATAAAGAAGTATCGAAATGAAACCTAGTAGCTTGGAGTTGACCTCGGTAAGAGTCCTTTGTTAATTTTAGTTTTGTCAGATGCCTTGGGAGGGTCTGACTGCTATTATGGGTCAATTTGGACTCTTGCATAGGTTGATGTACCATAAGGTAGGTGTTCAACATTGTGAAAGGTAAATGGCTTGGGTAAGCTTGGTATTGACTGAGTCAAATGTTCTGGTTTCAGTTAGTGTCAATGCTAATGAAGGATAAGTAGGATATACATGAGGGTGGGTGTTTCTGGCTTAGCGATGTCTGCTTTTTTGTTAACAAACCTGCAGTTGGACTATTGTTTTGTCGATGATTTGCCAAAAATGTAGCTAAGATTGGAAGAGCCCCTCATTGTATTGTGAATGGGATGGCTATAACCTTCACAATGATGCCACATCTTTGTTTTAGATTATGCCATTGTGGTTGCTGGATGAATGGTGTTATTTGGATTTGGATGTTGGAAATGTAGTTGTGAGGTTATGGTTAAGGTGCATTTAGCTGAACATGTAAGGGTTAGATACACTGTCTAATCCTTCTCTGATTGTTTTGGGTACTATCAGAGAAAAGGTGATGTCCGAGAAGTTGTTTTGGTATCAGACTTGTTGTTTGATACCAGTAGTTGTATTTTTAGCAAGTTGTATATTTGTTTCCATGAAGCTCAGGCATGTCTGAGTTTTAGCTATTTGATGTAAATCTGTTAATTAATAAAATCTGTTTACCTTGCACCAAAAAAAAGAAGTATCGAAATGGTTGTTAAAGCGTGACAAAATAATTCACAAGATGAAAGTAAGGTTGTTTATAGGATGAAAATAAAATGACTTGTGAGAAAACCGTAAGATGGTTTATAAGACAATAGCTAAATAGCTCATGGAGTGATAGTAAAATAATTTATGTGATGAAAACAAAATGGTTTCATAAAGTAAAAACAAGGTGATTCATAAGGTGATAGTAACGTGGTTTTTGAGATGATTGCAAAGTAGTATATAAAATGATTGTGAGGTAGTTCATAAGCTGATGGAAAAATAGTTTATAAGATGATATGAAAATTGTTTATAAGACAATAACGAATTGGTTCATAAAATGGTGGCAAGTTAGTTTATGTATGATAGTAAATTAGTTTATGAAAAATTTGTGAAATAGTAAAAATTTATAAGATGATGGTAAGATAATCCTTATGGTGATAATAAAATGGGTTATTAGGTAAGAGCAATATGGTTCATATGATAGTAGGAGAATAGTTTATGAGGTGGTATTGAAATGGTTTAATAAAGTGGTTGTAAAATGTTTGAAGGGCTATTTTAAGAAGTGGCTTGCATAAATAAATGGAGAATTAAAGTAAAATTGACGAACTTTTCACGACTCATTAATTTGATAGATAATTTAAAATCATCCACATAGTACAACGAACATGTAAAAGGAAGTGTAACGCGAATTCCTTAAAGGAAATAGAGTCTATGATAGTTCCAACTTGGGTTTCCCTAGGTAGACGGGTCACAAGATGACGTATGTGTTTCAACAATATGGGAGGGTGTTCAAACTCAGAGTTGAATGATAAGGTAACTCGTGGGATTGGCGGACTGTGACATGTTTCAATGTTATGTAATACGATATTAAGTAAAATCATAAAAGTTTTAAAGACCATCGTGTCATTCACAATGTCTTGAGAAAAGTCCTAGTATTTATATAGATAACTCCTATATAAGAAAATGTAAGATATATATGTAAAGGAAAGTAAACATGTATCTAAGTCATGTAAGCAAGTAGTGTAAGCAAATAATGTAAGCAAGTAAGCAAGTAGTGTGTATGTACATGAAAACGTTTAATGTGATGCAATGTTTATGATGACGGTTAAAGTCTAGGTAAAATATGCAACCTAGTTCTCTATAACCTTGGCTCTAGATACCAATCTGTAACACCCTCAAAATGGGTCACAGCAAAAATATGTTCTAGAGTGTTACTTCATAATACAATAGCACAAGATACAAGAGAACGACCTCTAAATGAGTCGTTTAAAAAGTAATCTCGTTAATTTAATTGAAATTGAACTTATTATAACATTTGTCCCAAAGTTGCATCAAAATGCAAGACTGAAAATAATACAACGAGATTTGTATGAAGAAATTCATGAATGTAATCTTGTAAAATTTGGACTTCAATGCACATCAGTTATGTCAAGCATCCTAATCACCTGAGAAATACATGCTTAAAAGTGTCAACATAAAGTTGGTGAGTTCATAGGTTTAGTTAAGTATAAATGTCGGACTGCAAGATTTTAAGTGTGTAATAGTGTAACACATACTTTATCATAAAAAGTAATTACGATTGCGCTAAGCTCATGATACCGAGGCTACGACAGTATAAGTATGCCAATCAATTTCAGACAATCAAAGTAAGTGCTCAAGTGAATCCGACATGGTATACGCCCGTTGGTCTTGTTGACATCAATCCTAGACGAGGATGTCAATCCCAATAGATCTATTTATGACACACGTGCTTACACAAAGTAATTAACGGCTCATGATAATTCGAGCAATATAGAATTATTGTTACTTAGGATAATCCGTAATCATTTGAATGAAAGTAAAGTACTTACGTCCTTAAGTAAAAACAAGCATTGTATCTTACCCAAGATTTGTAAAATAATTGTAAACAAGTTAAAGCGGAGCTATAAACTCACCTCAGGTGAATGTATTGATTATAGCAAAATCAATAATGTGAAACGTCGCGAATGATCCGGAATGCAACCTAATTCATTATAGGTCGTATAAGTATGATGCATTTAAAATAAATACACAATGGACATTATAAAGTTATATCACCACTTAATAGTTTTGTTTAGTTTATAAGTCAAAACAATGTTACGTTATGTTTGTCATTTAATGTCCTTGTATATGTACTTGTAAAATATCGCCTTCGTCAGATTAATATTTATTGTTGACAACGCTTAATTTAATATTTTTATTATTTTTGTAATGACTCTTAATATATAGTTTAATTAGTTTATAAGATAATAATTATAAAGTTAAAAACATCTATAAATATCATATAAGTAATACTATATCATTTCGTAAGGTTTTAATAGTCCAAACGGACTCGAAAACGCTCGTAAACCTTATTTTTAATTTCTAACAGCTCACACAATTTTATAATATGTGCCGAAAATTTTGTATAAAAAGTTTAATGACGTTTTACTCATTTTAACATACTTTCGGGCTTAGAAGTTTGCGATATTATAGTAAATTATCATTCCGAGTAACATTGTAATTTTACACTTAAGCCAATTCAGACCAGAAAGCCCTTAAAACACAGTTTTAAATTCTGATCAGATTGTTAAAATTTATAAAAGACAGCTTTTATATAAATAGTTACCGGTATCTCGTAAAATTCATATATCCTTCGTTTTACATTCGTTTTTTGAGTTCTTTATATGCACGGAATCGTCTTGAGACGTATTATCATAATCTTAAGTTTATAAATTGTCTAGAAATTCATGTCAAAACAGTAAATGCAAACGGTTATATATATATATATATATATATATATAGGGATGGGTTCTAGAGAAAACCTTATATCCGTAGAAAACCTAGAAAACAAAACTACATGGTAGATTTTAAAAACATGTCAAATTTCAGGGGTATAAAATGAAAATAACAACAAAAGAGGGGGAGATCTAGTATTAACCCATTCCCACTCATAACATATCACATAAACAGACTACTTCGACCACCGCTCCGACCACCACCACATCGACAAAAATGGTAACACCTCCGACCACCACTGCACCGGCATCGTTTCAGTTACCACACTAGTAGCGTTAATCATACAACAATGAAGAGAAAGTAAGTTTTAACTTGAAAGTAAAATAATTTTGCAAATCAAAGTTAAAAATATATCGTTTTTGAAAACCTTCTCAAAATAAAAACCTTCTTAATCGATCCAGCTTATATATATATATATATATATATATATATATATATATATACTAGTGGTTAAGCCCGCCCGATGGGCGGGCATGACTTGTAATTATTTTTTACATTTTTTTGTTTTGTTAATTATTGGTTTTTAAAAATTGCATATTATACAACGTTTAAGCCTAGTAGCCATGTCGTAATTGTTTGTGTTTATGCAATAGTATTTAAGATGTATTTTTAATAAGCACTTTCACAATTAGTTGTTCCACTACTTCATTGCCCAACTTATTAGAAATACTTCCATTCATGATTCCAGTTATTTTTCAAGCTAATATCTTTTTAATATTATGGCAGAAACAATGACCAAGTCCCATTCGTCTTTAATTTCACAACATGATCAAGATATATTTGATATTATTGCTTTACGTGTACCATAGACCATTCGTGTAAAGCCATTGAAGGTGGTACTCTGCTCTATTGTCACACCCCCAAAATATCAGAGTATAATGCAAATCCGAGGGCGTGTTACATCATGAATATCGATGCTTCAAACAATTACAAAACGACCTCTTATATGGACGTTAAAGACGAAATAGATAACTTGTATTAGGAAATAATAAATTGTTTAAACATTCTGCGGAAGCATAAAAATAAGTAATACGACATCATTTTTAATTAGTTACAAATGAACTTAATAACAAGAAATGAATGCAATGCATGAGAATTCACAAAGCACTCTTTCTATAATACCTGAGAAAAACATTGCTAAAGTGTCAACATAAAGTTGGCGAGTTCATAGGTTTGGTTTAAGCAGAAATGTTTAATGTTTATGAACACAATATTTTTATCCACATAGGACAATAAAACAGATACAAAGTCATATTAAATCATTAATAATCGTCAAAGCTCATGACATCCGAAACGAATAACATATACCAACAAAAATGAATGCCCTTGCAGGTGCTAACCAGGACACCCGTAATTAGACCAAATGAAACTGTATTCGCTTATCTAATTTCAGTTCCCAAGTCGAACAGGGATGTCACTCCCGATAGATCTATCCATAACATTCGCACTCCGAAGTAATTAACGGTTCATGATATTGGGCAGATAGCAACTTGGGTTAAATCGAGACTTAGACCAAATCAGAAATGTAAAATGTGTTACATGTGTTCACATGTTTAAAATAAGCAATGTTCTCACCCCGAAAACAGTAAAGTAGGGGCTATGAAAACTCACCTTGTCAGTTAATCGCCTGGAACTGATAATGGATTCAATGCACGTCAAATAGTGACTCAGTCAACACCTAAATTATGACAATTCTGAGTTTATATTCTAAAACACAACGCAAGAAAAGAATTATGCAATTGGGTCATAAAGGCATAGTCGTTAAGAGATAAAATTTTTTGTTTTACGAAACGTTGTTTAAAACCATTGGCACATAGGGATGACATTATACGTACAATAGGCATCATGATACAGGAATTGATACTATTATGCGTCGTAACTTATATTCACAAGTTCCATATCTCAGGAAAATATAGACATCATTAGTTAGTTACTAGGTCTATATATTTATTTACACCGCAGTCGTCAATTAATTCTGTATATTTTAAACATTTTATTTATCAACTGTTCGTTCGGACCCTTTTATTTTATTTATAAAGATTATTATATTTACCACTAATAACCCTTAATTACCCTATTGTCCACACTTTGTCCACCTAATCTTTTAAAATAATGTTTATCGAATGTTTAGTTTTTCATATTTTAATTTCTACGCCTTTTATTCTAATATTTTTACGTTTTTAATCCGAATAGACCTTTAATTATTGTTTGTGTCAAAGAATTTATATAAAAGCCGTGTTAAATTTGTTTATACGTTCTAATTTAAATGCCTTCATTATATATTCCAGATCATAAAATCGTGGTTTATAAATTCTCAAATTTTCGAGTAAATCTTGCTTTGTTAATGGGTTTACTAACTCGTTTGAGCCTCTGACATAAAATGACCCAAAGACTCGAAACACGCATGCTAAAACTCCCTTACGTCTAAATTGTTTAAGGTAAATTACATGTAAGTGGTAGTAGGTATTATATGTATTATTTTTGTGCAAGACAAAACCCACATGTCCTACTCCTCTTCCCCTTTTTCTGTTTTCTGTCGAGCCCAACAGTGGAGTTAGTACCACTGTTGTGGTTTCTTCTTCCTTCCGACGCACCCTTAAATATCACTAGTTAGGTTTCCTTGTTAATCCCGCGTGGGTCTAAGTTATACGGTAGTCAACGAGGTTGGTTTAATATCGAGACACAAGGACATGGTTGCGTCCTTTGCAACCCAACAGCTGCGATAATGGCAGCAGCCTTTTATGGCTAGCTTGCGCTGATATGCATTTGCATTGTCCATGATGCACCGGGTGACCAAGGGTTTCGAGGTCCATGCAATAACCAACAAACACGAGTTGCTAGTCTTTACAACAGCGTCTGCGACGCACCAACAGCGAGCAAAAGGTTCGCTGTGGTTTGTCTTGGGTTACTTGGTCACGCATACGGTAGGTAAATCACAACATAAAATCTCCTACAACATCCTCACGCGTAAACCATAAGGATAGAAGTACACTATGAGCCAACGTATTTTGATCACAACATGTTTAAGGTTTTTACAAAATCTCTTGGTTCGTTCTTTGTTTATACGCATGATGCGTTGTCTAAAGTTTTATTATACGTTGTTATTTTAGAAATGACAACTATACATTATTATGCACACTTACATGCTACCCCACTATTTCCTTGCTTCTTTTCAAGTCTTATAAAATGGATACGTCTCATCACCTGGTACCCTTCTCTCATTCACATGTCACAATAACTGATTCAAATTATCAACTGAGGTTAAGGATAGTAGGCACCCATAAGGTCAATGATGGAAAATAGTTTCATAAAACATCATCATGACTAGATTCTCTAATAGTAAACACTACTAATACCATTTCTTATGCAAATGGAAAAGTTCAGGAACCTAGAGATAAATTAAGTATAAAAAGGCCATGCATGCACATACTGCTTATACATATCTAAACCTTGAAAATAAGAAGTAAGCATTAAGTACGAGTTAAGGATTTACATGGGATTCACAAGTCTAAAGACGCGGTTTTTAAGGTAGAACAACTCTAGGGTTTTAAACTCTCTACACATCATCATTCCATCGCCGCAAGCAACACTTGGACTTCTAAGTCTTCATAGGTAGCTTAACATTCATCATGCAATGTCACTTAACCTTGTATACACACTCATGACCCAAAACCAAAGCACGTCCGGTTGGCAAGCTAGGCAAAAGCCTTGGCTCTGCATAACTAGTGCACGGTTTCACTACAGCAGAAGACTGGATTTGGGATGGTGACTTCATGACGTGAAGAGGACTTGATACGCGAGACAAACCTCTACATGCCAATATACCAATGCAGTCTCCCTACATATTCCGTAAGATAGAACACCTAAGAAAAACATTGCTAAAGTGTCAACATCAAGTTGGTGAGTTCATAGAATTGATTTTATGATAATTGTGAAGAACACAAGATTCAGTAACCAAATAATAAAATAATGTAAATCCTATATACACAATAAAAGCAATTACTATTGTCTAAGCTCATGACACCGAAGCAGCACATGTATCATCATAGATAAGCCCATGCAGATGTCCAACTCGCGACATCCGTAACTGACTCAAATGAAACTGTGATGCTTGACAAAAGTCAGACCAGACAAACAGGATGTCAATTCCGATAGATCTATCCATAATTCAGCTCTTACAAGTAATTAAACGGTTCAGGATAAAATGGGCAATATAGCAAGTATGAGTCGAAATAGGGAGCTAGACCCAATATTAAAATCAATAAATTACTTGTGTTCATCCTTTTTAAAAATAAGCAATGTTCTCACCCCAAAAGATGATTTAAAACAGTAGAGTAGGGGCTATAAAAACTCACCTTGTCGTTAATCGTCTGGAATTGATAATGGATCAATGTACGTCAAATAATGACTCGCTCATACCACTAAGAATTATGACAAGTCTGAGTTTAAATTCTAAACGTAATGTATAAATGAATTATGCAAATGGGTCATAAAAGGGCATTGATCTACTTCTCTTTCGAGAGGGTCCAGGTATTTGTGAGATTAGTGTAGGAACACTATGGTTATTTATTTGTTAGGAGAGTTCACGCCCTGTAGTAGGTTGGCGAGAGGTTAGCGAATCAAGTCTTCTCGGAATGAAGTGTTCCGTGGTGGCTTCCTATTCTAGGGAGTTGTCACGCACGTTGCTGGAAAGTGATTGAGACATTTCTTGGTTACGCCCTGCATACGATAAAATGGAATTTTCTACTTCTTATTTTGGGTAAAGATTAACTTATGGGTGTCGTATATTTTTAAGAGAAAAGATGTATTGTATGCTGTGATCGATTATACATCCTATAATAGTGCAGGGATATCTAGGGGTATGTCTAGGAGTGTTGGATTCAAGCATTGGTATGTTTCTCGTTCTTTTTGGGAAGGTCATCCACAGTTATTAGTCGCATCCTTATTTTAAGGCCTAAACTGATGATTGAAGAGTGTGATAGGGCTCCGGACAATAGGTACATATTTGTAGAGTTAATATTGTTCTTGACTCACGAGCTGATGTAAACCTTCATACCATCAGTTTTTTTTGTAGTCTCAGTTGTTATTTGTGATTATTGTCTCTTACTTTTACCGAACGTGTTTTAATTTCTTCCCATTATGAACTTGTTGTTCAGGTTTCCTAACGACGTAACATTTGTTAATTATTGGTGTATTCAAGCGATGCATGCTTTTTGGTAGATTTTTGTATACTTTGAAATACTTTTAAGTGTATACCGACATAGTAGATAGTAGTATATGTATTTCACAAAGGTCGCTAATAGGAATCCTCGCATAGTGAAGTAACGAGAGAGTGATTAGTAAGGTACCCGAAATGTTTATGTAGGTAACCCTCATAAAATGAGATAATAAGGATGTAATTACTGATAAAATCCATAATTTTATGTAAGTGACTCTTCGTAGTGTGATATTGGTTATAGGGTTAATTATTTGGTGAGAGTCATGGTATTTTACTTGCACTAGGATGATACAAATGCGTAATCCACAAGATGTGTTATTCCAAGATGGTGAATGATAATGTGTAGTCTAATGAAACATGTTTTCCATGACGGACAAGTGGTAATTTAGTTATTTAATGATATCGTGCCAAGCAGTTGTTAACTTAGGAAGTAGATAGTAATAGATAATGCGTATGCTATTCTGATATGTCCTTAAGAGCCAGTTATAGTCTAGAGTTACTAATGCAACCTAGTTCTCTATAACCAAGTGGCTCTGATACCAATCTGTCACACCCCCAAATTTCACTGCAGCGGAAGACTGGATCTGGGATTGTGACTTCATGGCGTGAAGAGGACTTGATACGAGAGATAGACCTCTACATGCCAATATACCAATGCAGACTCCTTATATTCCGTAAGCTAGAACACCTGAGAAAACATTGCTAAAGTGTCAACATAAAGTTGGTGAGTTCATAGGTTTTGTTGTTTGATAATAGCGATGAACCACAAGATTTATAACCATAGCCTGAAATATAGTAATCATATATATCACAATGAAAAGTATTTACTATTGTCTAAGCTCATGACACCGAAGCGTTAACGTGTACCATCATAGGTAGGCCCATGCAGATGTTCAACCCGCGACATCCGTAACTGACTCAAATGAAACTGTGTTTGCTTGACTAATGTCAGTCCAAGACAAACAGGGATGTCAATCCCGATAGATCTATCCATAACATTCGCACTTACAAGTAATTAACGGTTCATGATAAATTGAGCAATATAGCAAGTTGGGTTGAATAGGGACTTAGACCTAATAGTAAATCAATAAATGTACTTATGTTCAACTTGTTAAAAATAAGCAATGTTCTCACCCCAAAAGATGATTTAAAACAGTAAAGTAGGGGCTATGAAAACTCACTTTGTTGGTTAATCATCTGGAATTGATAATGGATCAATGTACGTCAAATAGTGACTTAGTCAAACACCTAAGAAATTATGACAAAGTCTGAGTTTACATTCTAAACTTAATGTATAAAATGAATTATGCAAATGGGTTATAAAAGGGCATTGTCATTTATGAGTTAACGTTTTACGTTTTCAAGTGTTGATTTGGCTCCAGGGACAACTTTACAACTATAAGTATCTATACAGGAATTTATACTATTACGCATCGTAACTTATATTTACAAGTCCATGTGAGTTACATCTAAAGAAAAATATAAACATTATTTGTAAGTTATTAAGTTTATATATTTTATTATCGTGTTTATTTATTTACATCGTAGCCGTTAATTAATTTGCGCAATCATCGGTTTTATATATCACGATTCGTTTGACTCGTTAAATTAATTATTAAAGATTATTAATTTACAACTAATACCCTTAAGTTTCAAAATAGATGATTTTAGTCCCACTATTTTCTAAATTAAGTAAATTACCAAATTAACCTTTTAAACTTTAATGTGATCATATTTTTAATCCCTCGACTTTCCAAATAGTATTATATATATAATATATGTAACTTTTATATTTTAAATTGGTTTACTCTTATAACTTTCATGTTTAAAACCCAAATAGGCTTTAAAAAAAATTTAGTATCAAAGAATTTATATAAAAGTCGTGTTAAATTCGTTCATATGTTTATAATTTAAATTGGTCGTTATCATTCTTAACTCATCGAAAATCGTTATTTATAACTCTTCTACATTCTCAAAATGGTATAGTTTCGTTACTAGTTTACCCACCCGTTGGGTCTCGGCCTGGAATGACCCAAAAAAGACACGGCAACATGCATGTTTTAATATATTTTGTCTAACTTTTATAAGGTAAATCACATGCAAGTATTTATACTATTTTATGTCTGAAAATGAAGTAATTTATAGGCAAGTGGTAGAAAGTATCACATGCATCATTTTTATACATTACCGCAACCCCACATGGCCTACACTCTTTCATTTTCTGTTTTTCTGCTAGGCGTCCCAACAGCGGGTTTTATCACCACTGTTGTGGTTTCCTGTCCTTCATAACTCACTAAAAAAATATATATCTAGTTCTTTCATTAATCCCACAAGGTGCCCGACTTGAATACTAGGTTACGAGGTATTTAAATGTTGGGATATACGAACGATGGGCGCGCCTGAGCAGGCCCAACAGCGGCTGCTGTGGCCACGCTTATTTGCAGCGCAACAGCCGCGACAAGCAGCGGCATGTGGTGGCTGTTGGCACGCATTGGGTGTGTCTCAAGTGGTAACCATTTGTCTAGCGTAAAAGGGGTCTTAATACGAGCATGATGTGCTCATTTTTTACAAAGTCTATGACGCACCAACAACGAGAAATGACTCGCTGTGGCTCGTCTTGGGTTGCATGGTCACGCCCCTGATACGGGTCGAGGTCACCACATAAGAAATCAATTCACGCGTAAGCCTTGTTCTTGTTAGTCCCTAGTGAGCCATCGTAGCATATTATATACGTGTTTAAGGTTAATGTAAATTTCCCTTGGGTCATTTATTTGTTTTTACACATGCTACATTGTTAACAAAATTTACTACACGTCGTTATTTTCTGCGTGCCACGACCGGAGTCCTTGCATGCGTACGTACTTATTAGTCACACATGGGTTATAGGTCATGTACAGGTCATTCAAAACCGAGGATTCGATAAACTACATGGTGAATGACATATTAATGTTAAACTACGAGGATGGCTTACCGAGGTCCAAGTTTACCAATGACGAGGAAAGTGATGGTGTTGAGGGCTCGAACCACTCTTGGTTACTACTTCTTTTGAAACCCGACGTCTCTAGACTTGTGAATCCTAGACTCGAACCATATTATTTACTTCTTGTTTTCAAAGCTATAATATGCTAAGAGTGTGCATGCATAATCTCATTTATACTCAATTTATCACTCGTTTCCTAAAACTTCTCCATTTTCTTGAGAATTGGCATTATTGATGTTTACTATTAGGGAATCTAGTCATGATGGTGTTTTATAAAACTATTTTCCATCATTGAACCCATGGGTGCCTACTATCTTTGACCTTATTTGATTATTTGAACCAGTTAGTGTTACATGTGAATGAGAGGAAATGCCAGGTGATGAGACGTATCCATTTTGTAAGATTTGAAGAGTAATAAGAACTAGTGGGGTAATATGTAATAGTTTATAATGACGTATCCATTTTTTTTTCTTTTTTTTAAATTTAGTCACTGTTATTGAGTGTAGATGGTTTCGTAAAATGATACGAGTAACTGGCTTCATTTCACAAATGTGACATAAGTATGCTTTTTTTATCGTTACACGTTCTAAAATATCCTTTTAGACACAAAAGTAATAACGGTGATATTCGCGTGCTAATTAAACTTTTCATAATGAGGAGTAATGCTTGACGATCATAAAATGACTTATCGTTGAGATTAACGGTAAAATTTGCAAACTTGCAGTACATAACTTTTACTTAACGAAAAGAGAAATCTAATTTCTTACGGGGTGCGACAATATAAAAGTCAAAAGTAATGATCGGAAAAGTTTAAAAATATTGACCTAAAATTTACGGGGTGTGACAATGTTCAACTTAAGTGTAGGGGGAAATAAGCCTTAGAAACTATTCCTTCATTTCCCATTTGCTTGTTTCTTAAAATGATGGGTAATATATCAAAACATAGCATAAAAAGTAATTTTGACCCAAATTTTAAAAAAATTATGACACATACCAATAAAAACCGAGTATTAATAGCGTCTCATGGATAGGAATGTGTATGACTAGCACAAAAACCCTCAGAATTTCACCCCAAAAATGTGAGGTTCGCCTTTAGATCTGTAGGAATTCGGGTATCCATAATTGATACCCAAGATAGTTTATACCTTTAGCTTGTTCGAGTTAAGGTTCGAATGCAATAATATGTGTCTATTCTATCGTTACGAATGTGTACGTATGGTCTTTGTCACTTTTTCTGGAACATTGGTATCGGTATTAAATTATATGAGGGTACCGATAGTATATCAAATTCTAGAACTTGTTTTTATGATGCATCCTGAGACCGCATAGTGAGAACTAGGATTTGCTAGATAAAAGGCACTAGGATTAACCCATGTTTTAAACTTGTAATTGTTATGATGGTCACCTCGATCATATAACTATCCCACACCCTTGTCATGCATTTATTTTTAGTGCAGGATACCCCTAGTACAACCCTCCGAGCCTATCCTTTTTCACGGTTCTCATAATTTTCTGGTTAAGCCGGACTATTAATGAAGAGCATTGTTACCCTTGAACCAATTGTTACACCAAACTCGCCTTTGCCTACCTTGTATGTACTCGCTTTTAGTACATTATTGTTTTAACCCAAGTTAATTATTTGAGTACACTGTTGCTAAGTCCTTATCTTTGTAAATACTATTTTGGGACGATTGAGATTCATGGTAGTATTCATCTTATGAAGAAATAGGGAATAAGTAATTTATTACCCCTAGTAGAGCTCAATAAGCTCTATGTTATATTGATCTACCTTAAATCGGGTCATTAGTTAGATTGTAAATATCGAGTATATAAAAGTTTAAGTGTAGAGGTATATCTATAAACCCCCATGATGTATTATATGTTTAAGCAATGATAGGGCAAAAGTGTACGAAAAAATGTATATAAAAAATATATATATAAAAAAAGAGTGAAAAAAATGTACAGACTGCCATTTGCTTATGTCTATGTTTCAAGAAAACAAAAAGAAAGAGATTGATGTAGAGTTGTGTAGAGTTTGTATATCTTTGTTCGAGTATTGGCTTAGCAACCAAATCAGCGTGTATTCGTATAAATAATTATCTAACCCTTCTACTCCAAATTCACCCAAAAGTCACTCCCCAAATATATCTCATCCATTTCCATTTCCGTTAATGTAATCTTACACCTACACCCTACAACCCTTTAAAAAGACCTCTTTGACACTAATGACTAGTACTTGCGCCCAGCGATAGAGGTTTTGATCCTTTACCAAGCCTATGGTAATTTATATGCCATGACAGGTAATGAGTGTTGATTTTTGTTTTCCATAGTTATTATAATTTATTATACACCCGAGTAAAAGAGAAAATCCCAAACACTTATGTGAGGTGCTAGTATATGCTTTCCATGCTTTTAATTACAAGGTCTAGAAGGTTGTGTTGTAAAATGCTTTTAAAGA
>BQNB010025320.1:0-11118 GCA_026074375.1 Tanacetum coccineum
CTCGCCATGCTAAGTGGGTGGAATTTATTCAGGTTTTTTCATTCGTTGTTCAACATAAGGTTGGGTCGAATAATCAGGTTACGGATGCGCTTAGTCGTCGTCATTCGTTAATTACCACTATGCAGATTCGAGTGCAAGGTTTTGATTAATTTCGTGGGCTTTATTGCGATGACCCTGATTTTAGGGAGATATGGAGTAAATGTGATAATGGTCCTTTTCAGCAGTTTTCCAAGCTGGATGGTTATTTGTTTAAAGGTTCACGGTTATGTATTCCTCTTTGTTCTTTGCGAGAAGATATTGTTTTAGAGGATCATGCAGGTGGATTAGCGGGTCACTTTGGGCGTGATGAGACCTTGGCCCTACTTCGTGAACAATTTTATTGGCCCAAGATGGAACATGATGTCAACAGGCTTCTTGAGAGGTGTCGTACGTGCCACATTGCCAAAACTTATAGTAGTAATGCAGGTTTTTATACTCCTTTGTCTGTTCCTGTTGCTCCATGGGAAGATGTCAGTTTGGATTTTGTTTTAGGTTTACCTTGTACTCAGCGGGCTAAAGATTCTGTTATGGTATTTGTTGATCGATTTTCAAAGATGGCTCTTTTTGTCCTTGTTCAAAAATGTTTGATGCTAGTCAAGTGGCGAGGTTATATTTTCCAGAAATTATAGAGTTGCATGGTGTCCTAAAACTCTTACTTCTGATCGAGATGTCAAGTTTGTGAGTCATTTTTGGCATCCTTTGTGGACTCGTTTGGGGTCTAAGTTATAATTCAGTAGATCTCAGCATCCTCAAACTGATGGACAGACTGAATTTGTCAATCAGAGCTTAGGAAATATTTTGCGTAGTTTAATTGGGGACAATGCCAAACAGTGGGATCTTATTCTTCCACAAGCTTAATTTGCCTATAACAGGTCGGTTAATCGCACCACAGGTAAAAGTCCTTTTGATGTTGTGTATGGACGGAATCCGATTACTCCTCTGGATTTGGTTCCTGTTCCAGAGGTAGGGAGGTTTAGTGAGGAAGGGGCTGACCAGACTGAGTAGATTAAAGAGTTGCATCGGTCGGTTCGAGAACAGATTATTCGGCATAATAAACAATACAAGGAACATGTGGATAAGCATCGTAAACAGGTTTTGTATTAGGAGGGTGATCTTGTTTGGATTCATCTTCGTAAGGAGCGTTTTCTGGCAGGGCATTTTGGGTAGTTGAAACCGCGAGGAGATGGTCCTTTTTGTGTTCTTAAAAAGATCAACAAAACAAAAGCGTACAAAGATCGTCGCATACGTGTTATTTTTATGTTTTTGCCACTTTTATAATTAATTTTTGTTGCTGATTTTGTCGCCTTTAGATAGAATATAGTGATGATGAGCCTGAATCGGAGTCGAGTCTTTTTCATATATAGGGGCGGGTACGATGGCTCTGATTGCCCAAATAATGCCGACGATAATAAAAACAAGCCACCACAAAACAAGTACTAATTGAAATTCTGGCGAGGAAAATTCTCTTTTTAATAAAATTTCGTAGTAGGTTTCTCAAAAGCTGCCAGAGACAACCCTAAAAACGTCCTTATAAAGGAGGATACGTTCTAAAATAAAAGGAAATAAAATCTCATGCAAAACATAATTGATTTTGTCCAAAAAAAGCCTAAAAATAGAAAAACGCTCTTTTGAGGCCCGAAACGACCCCGAAAGGCCCAAAACTGACAAGGGTCATCGCAAAGCGATAAGTCTTGACCATTGGGCCATTTTTGAGTGACCATGCGAATTTCAGCCCAATCCGACACAGAAATTTATTGCCGGAAAATAAGCGCCAAGCGTATTTGTCACGTTGACTCGCTCGTTGACCGCATCTGCATTAGAATGATATTAACCAACTAAACTCAGGAACTGTCAATGTATCTTGTAATTGCTACTCTACATGCTAAGTAGTTACAGAAGAGTCTTTAATTAAAAAAGCAAGTGGGAGCGTTTTTAGATCTGAAAGAGATAAAAATACAAAATACATAACCTTCTAAACACACGAGTGAATATCATACCGAGGCTTTACATGAAAATGTTTAACCTCATAATGATATAACTTTCGTTCATAGATCCGCAAGGATACCTCAAATAGTTGATTGATAAATGTTATATCAATATTGAGGAATATGAGTCACAGGATCACGGTGAACCTGTTAATCATTAAAATGCATTGAAATTTGAATTTGGTATCATGGAAAAACCATTAAGATGCATTGTTGAATTTTAAATTTGATAAATGACTCAAATTATGAATGTTAATATGTTGTCCACAAAAATAATCAATTTTGGAAATTGATTGATCTTTAATTAAACAGTTAGACTGTGAAGTTAAAATGAGTTTCTTCAAAGAGAAGAAAACCCAAGTGGTTTGGTTCTTGGTTTTAAACTCATAAGGACAATGTGTTACACATATTTAATGCATGCATTATGATAGGATTTTATGAATTTTAATCATACTCAAGCAATAATCGTGATAAATTTATCTTTTCTATGCGCATTAATTATATAAAGATGATTTATTGTCATACTAGTGTTCATATAGATGAAATATGACAATAGGATTTAAAACTCTTCCTTTGATGATTACTATTGCGAGGACGAAGAGTAATCAAAGGAGTTTATGAATTCATATAATCTTTATGAAGTGTACGAGGGCAGAATCCAAGAATGGATTATGCAAGCATCTAGGAGAATATCTTATTTATTGTTAAATAAAGATAACCTCGAGTTTCCTAAAAGCTAAGTGGGAGTATAGGGTTCAGGTTTTTTTTACCCCCCCCTTCACCCTGAAAGATTTATGAATAAATGTTCGACCTTGAAATATATGTTCAATTGCTATGAACATATGCGGTAAAATAAATCAACACAATTGACATAACAATTTAGAAAGTCTCAATGGATGCATATCTTTGATAAGATGGAACATGAATGAAATCTTGAGTTAGACTAAAGGATTCGTTATGTACATCATATTGTGTAGAGAAATAGTTGTATCATGCATGAATGCAAGATGATTTGACAACATTGGTATTTAGTTGAAAGTTATTAGATAATTATAAAATTGAATATTTTAACGGAATATGTTTGGATTTGGAATTCTTCTTAGATTATGGATCTGTCCAGAGTAATAAAATTCTAAGGATATATGCTGCAACAATTTGTTGTGCAATAAGAATAAACCAATGAATTTGGAGTTCATGAGGTGCCAAACATTATTAAGAGAATATTCATTGTTTACGGATTTTAAAAGCATGGGGTTGTTTGTGTACACGGATGCTAAATCAAATTGAGATGACACTCAATACTAGTCATGGTATGATTTCATTTTTGATGATGACCATGTGGACTAATTGTGCTCGACTGAGAGCATAGTTGCATTATACATTAAAGAACAAGAATGCTTTACAGTTTTGGAAGCTGTGGAAGATGATTGTGTCAAATAGATTTTGAGTTACATCACCTATGAGATATAGTGTGTCGAGAATATTTGAAATATATAGAACATAACAATCAACATGCATATTCAAGAACTTCACTTATTTTGAATCTTGAAAATAAGTATTCTCAAAATTCCTAAAGATCAAAATCTAGTTGAAAATTATTAATCTAAGCCTTGTCAACAAGTTACGATTGTCGTATCTTGAGGTATGATAATTGTCCAACTAGAATTATCATGCATTTGATCTATTTAGTATTTGGATAAGGGATGTTTAGACAATTTTATTAATGATAATGATACGAGGTATATGGGTTATATTTAATATAAATTGTGTCCTATATTTGCATGTTTAAATCCATGAATAATAAATGTATTATTCTAAATTAATCCGTTGTCGATTAACAATATGGGAATAGTGTTAAACTAAGACAATTCTGAGTGATTGGTGATATTGGAGATATTTGATATTGGTGATATTAAGGATAAGTCCACCAAACTCACATGATATTCATAAGATGAATATTGGATTTCCCCAACTAACAAGATTATCACTTTATGGATCGGCGTCATTAAGTGAATCTTGTAAGTGATTTTAATTTACTAAATCCGTAGACTTGAGATGCAAGTAGGTTTAGCATATATGGATATTCCTTCTTGATATAGTTTAAGTTATCCTGAATAAGGTAACTAATAAGGGCTATGTCAGAATGGTTTATGCTACATGATGACTGGACACTTGTAGTCAATAAAGAATTTGTTCCTTCAATAGTTGAAGTATGATACCACTGGGCCCCTCGTAGGGTTAATCAGATGTATGTGTGGCCGCACCTAAAAACTCAGGTAGATATGTCTCAATGATTTTTGGTAATATAGATTAATCATATATACGAGAAACAGAATCGTTAATTGATGCAGGCCCAAGTATTGAAGAACGGGCTATTTTATTTCTAGAAGCCCAAGATCGTGTGAAGAAAGGCCCTTTTTTTAAAAGGTCATAACTTGGGCTCAGATGATCCGTTTCAGGCCCAAGACCAGCCGTTTCGAAGCTTGGAACAAGGAGATCGCCGTAGTAATTTAACGTAGTTGGGTTACGGAAGTTTCGAGCCTTGAAACATCATATTTTAGGAGTTATTTACATTTTCGTGTTTTTTTAAGAATTTGGAACTTTTGTTTTTGGCATAACATTCTGACCCTTATGTCTATTAGGGCCCGTTCCAGCGTCATTTCTATTAAGTGTTGTACTAAGCATCTGGCTATTCAGTTCCAAAATATATGAAAAGTTTATTTTTGGCAGTTTTGTCAAGAATTTGCCTAACTATCGGTATTCCTCTCGAATCAACGATAATTAGAAGAATTGTTTCTGGGTATTCGTAGAATCAACAGATCCAATTAGTTATCTCTTTATTTTTCACTACATCAGTTGGTACCAGAGCCGAAGTTCCTGTTAAGATGCCTCTAAGAAAGAATAGGCCTCTTACTGAAGCCTATGAACAAGAATTTGAGCAGCGTGTTATGGCAAGGATGGAGGAGCGATTAGGTCAGTTTGTTGATCAATTGACTGATCGGATGAATGACATGATGAATCCAAGAAGACGTAGGGATCGTAACAATCGGGGAAGTGAAGGTGAAGGATCAGAAAACCCGTTCTTTGAGGATGACGATACATCTTCTGAGATATTAAAGCTTCTAATATTCTTTTAGACCAACATTTTAACTGCAAGCTTTGCGACTTTGGGTCCGCTAAGTTAGGGTTTACTTCAATGGTCTTACCTCCATCTTCTACTAAAACAAACAGAATGATGATCATGGGATCCCAAGGCTACGTTGATCCTCATTATTTGAAAACTAGATTAGTTTCGAAGAAGAACGATATATACAGCTACTAGCTACTGAGTTGTTCTCCTTGAGCTTATTATGGGTAGAGAAGCGTTTAGAATAGAGAGGAGGGAGAATCGACACAAATCATTGGAGAGTCGAAGGTAGAGATTAGTGGATACACGGCTCAAGAAATACGACTAATGAAAATCGAAGAGTGAAGGCTATGGGTTAAGATGTGGCTGCTAGTGTATTGGTTTGTTCACATACCATGGCGAGGCCAACATGCGGACAGATATTTGTTAGCATCATGAGGACATATTTACTCATTAATGAATCGTAGATGAAATTATTATTAAGATAATATTAATATTATATATATATATATATATATATATAAATTTATAGTATATATAATATATATACTTATATATAAATATAAATATTATATAATAGATATATAAGTAGTTGACGCCTAAAAAACACACATGATATATAATTATCATATCCTAATATAGTAGTCGACCCATCTCATAGAGTAAAACCCCCTCACACAGGCAAACAGTTAATATAACAAACCATGGACAGTACGATTGCATGATATATTCTCACTCTTTCATATGATTAGTCAAATGGCATGAAGACCATGCATACTATGTCATGTATGCGTATATCATGCATAACTTTTCTTCTTTGGTTGACAATGACTGTTATATCCCATATGGGATTAAATCGTGTGACGCACAGATCCAAAATAAGAACATCATGTTCGGTTGTTTTATTCGTGAAGAAAGGACTAGCATCCTAACGTATCTCGGTGACGTGTAGTGTAAGCACACATAGAGGTTATCTACATTGTAACTTATTAGTTTGGGCATGTTTCTTTTAAAACACACCGTATATTCAAGAAGGTTGTTTACATTATTGCTAAAAGGTACACCACTTCTTGATCCTGATTTGTTAAAATACATATCTATATCGAGTTTATGTTTTTCCGCTGCGTACTCGTGATATATTTAATGGTTAATTAGATCGTAAAACCCAACAGTGATAACCAACAACAGCATGCACTATTGTTTGAGTATGCATCCAATGGTACTCTACATGATAAACTTCACATGCTATCATGGAAACAAAGAACCATGATTGCATTTCCTCCACCTTGCAACAAGTGATACACCTTGAGTATATTCATAAGCATGCATATCATTCATGGAGGATATTAAAGGCTTCTAGTATTCTTTTAGACAACAGTTTTTACTGCAAGCTTTGCGACTTTGGGTCCCGCTAAAGTTAGGTTTTACTTCAAAGACTTTTACCTCCAATCTCTACTAAAACAATCAGAATATGATCATGGGATCCCAAGGCTACGTTGATCCTCATTATTTGAAAACTGGATTAGTTTCGAAGAAGAACGATATATACAGCTACTGAGTTGTTCTCCTTGAGCTTATTACGGGTAGAGAAGCGTTTAGAATAGAGAGGGGGGAGAATCGACACAAATCATTGGGAAAGTCGAGGTAGAGGATTTAGTGGATCCACGGCTCATGAAATACGACGTTTTTGAAATCGAAGAGGTGAAGGCTATGGTTAAGATGGCTGGCAAGTGTATTGGTTGTTCCGCCAAGGCGAGGGCCTTCTGCGACCGAGATTGTAGCAATCCATAGGGACATATTTACCATTTATGATCGAGATGAATTTAATTTTGAAGGTATATTATATATATATATATATATATATATATATATATATATATATATATATATATATATATATATATATATATATATATATATATATATGGGGCCGTTTCTTTGCAGAACCATATTTTTTTACAGAACCTACAGAACCACCTTTAAACCAATCAAAATTTAGTTATATTAAATATTATTTTGTTAAATCAAAAGGGTATAATAGAAAAAGACACATTTTGATTTTTTTGAATTTTCTTATTAAAAAACTTTTTAAAAATCCCTTAATTTTTGTTTTTTTAATTTTTTTTCTTCTTGTATAGTACAAGTTTTAAAAACATAAGGTGCATATGTGTTTTTTTTCTTGTATACAATTATTTAGCCATGAAACCTGTTCTTTTGCTTAAAAATGATAATTACATGTATGTTTCTAGTGTACATTGACTTGAAAATTTATAAAAAAAGACATAAACATATACATGTAATCTCTAAATTTATAACAAATTAAAAACATAAATACAATACTTTGATATCAATTAAAATACAATTCAAATACAAATATATATTGTTAACTACAAATGTCCAAGAGAATTAAAAAACATGTCTGCACTCTTCGAATAACATGTGTGCACGCTTCCAAAACATATAGGCACTACTTCAAGAACATTTGTGCACGTCATCTTAAAAGCACAAATGCATCCGCTAATCATCTTCATCATACACCATCATTCTTATAATGGAGTCATCCCTTGAAACATTTACATAAAAAAAGAGATTTAAAAACAAGTATGCACTCTTCGAATAACATGTGTGCACGCTTACAAAACATATATGCACGACTTTAAAAACATTTGTGCACACCATCTTAAAAGCACAAATGCATCCGTTAATCATCTTCATCATACACCATCATTCCTATAATGGAGTCATCCCTTAAAACAAAATGCATCCGTTAATCATCTTCATCATACACCATCAACCAATACTAACTGTTTGAAATCATAAAGAATATAAAGATTCGAATGATTAACCAAACTCGTAAATATATATCCATAACTTTTATTAACAGCATATATCCATAACTATTGTTTGTATTCAATTTAAAATTATTGAATTAATCCCACCACCAATCTTAATAAGAAAATCAATATGAAAGACCAATTAAATATACATATAAGTCTATAACTAACCTCAAATTGCACTATCAAACTTACACGTCAATACACGAGATTCGGAACCAAATGAAACACCAACAAATAGCAACATCATCATCACGATTATAACAAACATGTATTTACAATATAAATAAATGATATAATTTTCTTCAGGCGATTTTGTGAAGAGAAGAGAAAAAGAGGGCGGCGATCATCTGAAAAACTCAATATTGCAATTGAATATACAGATAAATGGAGTGTTGGTTACACACATCATAGGTATGCAGGTGTCGACTCGCGACAGTGTTGTTAGATGCTCGGGTCGGTTATGGTGGAATCGAGACAGGTTGTGGTGGGTTTCGTTTTTGTGGGATCGAAATAGTTCTGGTGGGTTCGGTTCTTGTGGAATCGAAACCACACGGATGAGTGATGGAGACGGAGGCTTTCTGGACAGCCGGCGGCCGGATAGTTACCGGCGGCGGCATTGTTTGTGGTGATAGGGTTTTGAAGGTTGAGAGGAAAAGAAGGTGTCGACTATTTTTTGGAATAATAGATCTGGAGAAGAATAGATAGAGACAATTTTTAAACATCTTAAAAATGTAAAATGCCCATAATGCCCTTAATTTATTTTCTTTTTCTAAAATAAGTAGTGGATATTTACAAAAATGACATTATTCATTGATATCATGTACATCATGCATTATTGAGAGTAAAAAACAAATTCTGTAAGTTTTGTACAAAAAATTGGTTCTGCAAATAAAATGCCACTGTATATATATATATATATATATATATATATATATATATATATATATATATAGAGAGAGAGAGAGAGAGAGAGAGAGAGAGAGGGTGTGGTTATTGTAAAAAGTGATTAATGATAGAAAGGATAGAAAAAGTTTATAGCCATTGGATGAATTTATTTGAAGATAATATATAAAAACAGAAGTAGTGATTCTATGATTGGTGTAAATTTGTGTGAAACCAAATGTTGTAACAAATTTAACCACGAATACGATCTTGTTTTGTTATTTTTCTTGATTTTTATTTCTGTTTAAAGGAAGAAATTTTTATTTTTTTTTAACAGCAGCTTTATTAAACGACTAGCAAGGAGCTAGAATTTGACAATTATAAGATACGGGTTTTTGAGCCAATCGATCCATTTGAACGAGGCTTTACATCTAAACTTACACCAATAATAAGAATTAGAAACAATGTTATAAAAAATCCCTCGCGTGCCTGTGAAGTAGTAATCCTTCCTCGAAAAGAATCTTGTTACGAACATCCAACCCGACCACCAAAAACAATAGAAGATGTGCCTCGAACACACGCTTTGATGATTTGTCTGAAGCCTAAATTATACCAACAAGTGGTAACCAATGATCATAAGAAGAAACCTCAACGTAATCCACTTTCGCCACCAAGACTATATTTTCCCGAGCCAACTGTATAACCAAATTACATTTGGAAAAAAATATGACAAGAAGATTCCGCCCACTGTTACAAATAGGGCAAACAATCGTATTCGAATTAATCAATACCGCGACGAATATATTCATTCTAGTGGGGCAGCCATTCCATCTTTACATTTTTCAAGCCATGAAGTTCACCTAAGAGGCACAAGATTAACCCATCTCGTATCATCCGACTAAATGAGATTAAATCCCCAATTTACAACTGCAGGGATAATCTTTGGTCCAAACTCGACCAAACACAACCATAAAAAAAACAAACAAACACTCAACCAACCCCCAACCCCCCACGCGAGATAAATAAATACACACACCACCCCCACACCATATCCCTCACCAGAAACCAACATAAAATATATCTAATCCTAACTCTCCATGAACCCGCGCCAACACTACCTCTCCACTGAACTGTGTCACAAATATCGATAAACTACTCACTCATTCCAGTTAAATAAACATCAGATAGATTCATCAGATTAGTTCTTTAAATAGCAATATTTGATGTGAATTAGGCTTATAATTTAACACATCCGAAATATATAGAGCTTATTATTCAGCTATATTTTGATACGAATATATTAATAATTATGTTGTTAATAGTGATAAGCTAATTTAATTTAGATCCATAAACGTGAAATAAATTTATGTATTATCATCAATTGAATTTAAGTTTGCTAATCGATCGATCAACACACAAAAATAATTGATCGATCTTCGATCCATTATCTCCTTCTTCAATTGATTAACATCATGTTAGATTCATCAGATCTGTTCTTATTTTAGTTTATCTGATGTGAATAAGCTTGTTAATTTATTATCATTTAAATTTATGAGCTTATAATTCAGTTTATTTGAACAAATGATCTGAATTAATTGTTGCTAGAGATAAGCTACCTTATTAGATGATCTATGTAAATAAGTTTATTAATCATTGCTGAATTATAAGCTAGCTTATTAGCTTATTTTGATGAGTTATAAGCTATCTTGTTAGCTTATTTATGTTTCTAGTGTTAGTAAGCTTTCTTATTAGCTTTTTTTATGTTCTGAATAAGCTCTATTAAATTAATTTGTTCATATAAGCCGAATTAAGGTGCATTTAGCTTATCAGTTAGCAATAAGCAGTTTAAGTAGCTTTTGGTTTACGTGTTTGATATATCATATATGATACATTTCATACGTATATCATGTATGATATTGCTTTGTTATATATATGGCATGTGATTATCATACATGATATTTTATTTTTCAAAAAAACAGTTTACTTATTCTTTTATATTCATTTTATATTCTCAGGATTGAAGAACATGAATGCTTGTTCATTATGTGGAAGTTTTGATCACAACAAGAGTAGGTGCCCTAAGAGGTTTGAAGATCAAGAACAAATCGTGGTTCAACATTAAGTTGTTGTTCAAGAAGAAATTGTTGTTTAAAAAAAAATACTCTTTTATGTTGGATTGTTATAAGAACAAGTGTTATAATTCTTTTTTCACTAATTTTGTTATTTTTGATCTTACATTAATGCGATT
>BQNB010025320.1:13438-25656 GCA_026074375.1 Tanacetum coccineum
AATTAACTTTCGAAACTTTATATGGTGCATCTAGATGAATAGAAATGCATCTAATGAAAGTCGTTGCATCTCAAATGTGATGTGTGGTTTTAGTCCCTTCTCACCACTTCTTATTTTAATTTTCACTGAATCCCTACTATATATATAATATATATATATATATATAGCATTTACCTAGGATTTTTAGGGTGTATTAAGCTGTTACTTTGAATGTTAGTGACGAAGAAAGGTTCCACTAGTGATCGTTTTATAACATCAAAATGATTTGTTTGCTTTCTCGGTTTCTTCTTTATGTTGTCCAGATTTATAGTGTTAAGTTTAGTCGCAGTGCTGATTGCTTTCTGTTCAAGTTGGTTGCAGTAGGATACGCTATTTAGGTATCTTAATGATGGCGCGATACGGCAATAAAGATGAAATTTAAGTTAGGAGCCCTAAGTTGTAAAGCTTATTATGGTGTTAGTAATTTGGGGTGCGTCTTAAAATCCAAAAAAAAACCATGTTTGAGAAACAATGGGTTTGTTTTGACATTTAGACTAGAGAAACAAGTCATTTTGGCCGGAGGTCATTGGTTCGAGTCACAGAAAAGAAAACCTACACAAATTTCCTTTCACAATCCTCGATGTAATGTGCCACTATATGATCGGGCATAGACACATGTCACTATGTTATTGGGCATATTTACGCGTCACTCCATTATGGCATAGCAACGCGCCACTCTTTTTTATCTGCAAATGCACCGCGGCACTCTATTACTGGCATATCAACGTGTCACTCTATTGTTGGACATAGCAACGCGTCAGTTTTCAATTGGGCAAAAAGCAACGTGTCATTCTATTATTGGACATTACAACGTATCACTTTACGACTAAAGAATTTCAACGTGTCAGTTTATGATTGGGTGAACAGCAACGTGTCACACTATGATTAGGCGAATAAATGTGTCATATCGTGAATGGTTGAATAAACATGTCACTCTACCATTGGTTGCATAGCAACGTGTCAATCTATGATTGCGCGTGATGAGTTGGAAAAGGACTTTGTTTCGGGTATAAAACCCGAGACATGGTATCCTAATGATATAGAGAGTTTGAGCGTAGAGTAACACATAGAGGCGGAAATACCAAGACTCTTGGCTTTCATAGATCAATGAGTTTTGTGAAATTGGAGATATAAAGGTTCCTTTCATTAGGAAAGATCGATAAAAGGTCAAGGAAAAATTTAGTTTAATGCAGGAAATGTGGTTATGGCATGAAGCCATAAAAAGAAGGTTACATTCTTGTTTCAGTAGTTGTTGATAGTTCCTATAAATGATTGGATAAAAAAAACTCCTTTTAAATCTAACTTAAATGTACATTTTAAATCTTCGTAGTACTCGTTTATTCATGAATGCTGTGAATGATGCAGTTTATGAGGTCAATCACAGATCTACCCATGGCTGACTTGTCCCTGCCTATTCCTTACTAATTTTACCCGGACTTGACTCTGAGTCAACTATATCTACTTTCTTGTTTGACTCTTTCAGATGTTGCATATCTGAACCATTAGTAAACTTATTAACTTGTAATCTTGCAATACTCGCTAAGGGTTTGTGATCCATCATGGTTATCCTTGACTTCTATCGCTGCACTTTTGGGTGACTTCTTATTAGAGACACGCATCCCTTCATGTACCTTGTTTATAACAACATTCATTAAAGGTGCATCAGTTTGACTCGACTTTTCTTTCTTCGATCATCTATCTTTCTTAGCACCACTCTCACGCTGGGATGGATGTTGACAAAGATAGACGGTCGAAGAAATGAAACTCCAGTTGAAATGATCTACCTTTAATTTGGTGTTGTTTTGACCAAGGTACTTGAAGGGATGAGTGTCCCTGATATGAGGCATCTACTCTTTCTGTAGTGCTTATGTGTGTTAAATTGAACAGCATCATCAAGAAATCCATGTAATATATGGGAAACAAGCAGATCAAACTCGTGTACTAGTTAACAAAGGTAGTGTAGAACAGTTGGTTCCCAAAATATGTACAATTTCAACGTAATGTCTTGTATTATCTTCATCTTCTTACCGGTCATATTGATAACTAACTTTTGTGTAGATCAAGTTTCTGGAGCTCAGGCTGCAAGGCTCAAATTCCATGACCAAAATGTAAGACCGTAGTGGGGAATTGAGCTAACAAACATCATATTGACTGTGAAATGAAACAAAGACAACTGGTGATTAAAAAAGAGACTCATGTGCATATGCTATTAGTGTCGCTGTATCAGACAATTCGTGTAATATTTGTAAAATAAGCATGTTTTAACATCAGTACGTGGGTCCTTTTCTGTACGCATGTTTTAGTGTTGTTGCCTTCTAGTTTTGTGTCATATTTGCTTGTCGGGCATCCACACGTTGAAATTCTTGGTTATTTATAAAGGTTCTTATTGTCCATGTTTGTAGACTAACTTATGACCCACGACACATATATACTAAGTGATTAATGTTTCTTGCTTTAAAGTTAAGAGTATCAAATATCATGGCTCAATCGGATGCAAAACCAAGGTGATGCTGGAAGGCATTCCAGAAATATGTTTCTTTTAGTGGTTTGAAATGAAAAATTAATGAAATTGTTCAATTAAAACAAAAGCTTAGTCTGTAATTGCTTCTAAAATTTGTGTGTCAAACATTTCCGAAAACTAGAACTCAAACAGGAGAAGAAATCATTAAGTCTCATACCACAAATGAAATCAGATAACTGTCCCCCCCACCCCCCCACCCCCCCACCACCACACCACCACCACCGACACCAAAGAAAAGGTGACAGGCTGAGATAGTAGAGCTCTGCACCAAACAAGGTCGCACATGTTGTCCTGACATTTTACAATTTTCTATAGTTTTGCAGACTTATCGGGCCATAAAATTGTTAAATCAAATGCAGAAATATTATCCATCAAAATGTTGAAAATATGAAAACGGTGAACAAAAATTATTTCATATTTTAGGATTTAAGAACTGGAAACTTTTCAGTGCTATAGTTTAAGATATTAACTGTCTCAAATGTTTTCGATAATATTAGCTGAATATGTATAGGATCATTTTATAACATTAATGTAATGCCCCCCAAAGCGAAGGGCGAAGGCAATGGACTACTCGGGTATCCTTCCGGGGTTGTTACAATCAAAATGCTGTGTTTGCTATCAAGTAATGCTTCCAGCTTGTGTCTACTTAATTTGGCAAGAAAGAAATTGCAGAATCTTTAGAGATGTGAAAAGAAGTAGTGATGAGCTGTTCAGTGTGCTTTATGAAACAGTCAGGATGAGATTGATGAGTTTAACAGCTAAAAGTTCTAATGCAGTCACGAAAGCTCAACTGGCTTAGGAGGTGGAACTAAAGCTGATAAGGAAAAATGTTGCAGCTCTTATTGGAAAGTAATAGGAGTGTTTGGATAGTGGTCTTTTGGAGTGTGGGTCATAGTTTGAGAAGGGGTTATAGGGATGGTTGGACCTCAGAGGTATTGGATGATGCCTGATATGGATGCCTATCTGTTCTTTGTCTGTGAGGAAGTTGCTGCAGGAAAATTATTGGATAGCCTTCATACAGGAAATATGTAGTCCATTATCTAAGGTATCAAGGCCATTGTTTTGATAATGGAGTAGCCTTCAAAGAGGAAATGTAGTCATCTCAATTGGTCTTTGCAGTCATGAGGCCTGTTGCTATACTACACCGGTGTTGCTCAAAGTCTGCTAAATGAATGGGAAATGTAGTGACAGAGCATGAAAATGTGAAGTATTATAGGAAGTTTATGTTTCATTTCTTGTATAAGAGTCTGTTTTAGAAGGATCTTTAGTCTGTTATTGATCCCTTTAGCTTCATTGTAAACATTATAGCAGTTTCTTATGGTAATATATCTTCACATTTTCATCACAAAAAAAAAAAAAATCAAGTAATGTTTCATATATTTTTTTCTGCATCTACACGGTATCCAATTTACTCACTTTGATTGTCTCCTATTCAATTGGTTTCAGTAGCTTTGCTATTTTGGTAGCTGAATGATGACTTGATATGAGATGGAGGTTTAGTTATGCATAGTGATTATAAGATATTACAGTAGAAATTAACTCAATATTGTTTATAGGAAACTTATGTTAAATGCCATTAATTGTAAGGCCAATTATGGTTGTAGTAAGTTATGGTAAAATCAATAGAACCAAGTTTGAGATATCCACAGTTTCTTTTGATTCAAGACTAGAAGAACTAGTCATTGGCTCATTGTGGCCGGAGGACGGAGGTCATTGGTGCAACGTGTGTATTATTGGACGTACCAACGTGTTACTCTAATGTTAATGCGTCACTCTATTCCTTGACATACCGACGTGTTACTCTTATGTTTTTCCAAATTTTGGTGATAATTTCTGGAAAATATGGTTAGATCCAAAGAAACTACTCTATTGTGAATTTGACTATAGTTTGTATCGTATTCGATCTAATACTTGTTTTATTTTTAGGTATCAATGAGGCAGTTTATGAAAGCAATCACACAACTGCTCTAAGGATGACTTGTCCCTGCCTAATTCTTTCATATTTTACCGACGTTTTCCCCACTGCTTCAATACAATTCACCTCTTCCTTATCTGCCTCTATAAGACGCACAAGTTTTGCATCTTTTTTCCTCCAAATAAACATTCGTCCGCAATCTGACCCACTCGAAACATACTCACACTAAGGCCAAAAAAGCAAACACCTTTACGGGGAGGTGTTTGCTTTTTTAGCCTTAGTGTGAGTATGTTTCGAGTGGGTCAGTGATACGGCCCAACAGGACCAGTCGACTAGTCACAACGGTCAACAATCCCAATCAAAGCAAGACCCACTAGAAAGATCAAAATGCCATGAGTACAAAGATTGATGCCACAAGCAACATGTCCCAAACGTTTTATTTACTGCATCTTGTTTTTTGTAAGTTGAAGTAGGTCTGCATCATGTTAGGGAACCGTTAGTGCATGTTTGGATTAGTTTGCATGAAATAAGGAACATGGGTGATGAGCCCACTGTCCCATCATGTTTAAATTGAAGTCATTTGCATTGAGTGGAATATACAGAAAATTGCCCCAAATTGTCTCTACTCTTTCCTTTCCTTCCTGTCTTCGCAGTGAAGTGCCATCAATTGGTGCTTTCAATCTCAACTCACTTCCGCCATGCCACCCCGCCGGGATACCACCGGTGATGACAACCAACCACCACTCACCGATCTCTTCACACAACTCATATCAGCCACCAATACCACTGCCGACCGCAACACCACCCAGCTTACGGCTTTAATCGAAGCCACTAAATCCTTAACCACCAAAATCGATTCCCAAACAGCAACCACCGCCAACTTCGTCACCCACATCACTACCCTATCGGACAACCTCACCAACGACATCAACAAAACACCGACCATAAACTTCCCAAAAAAGGACCCTTTCTCTCCTTCCTCCTCATCCCACCCGAATAACCCTAGATCACCAAAAATTCACCTTCCCTCCTTCGATGACACAAACCCCCTTGGTTGGATTTTCCAGGCGGAAAGCTTCTTTTCGTACTACAAGATTCCACCGGAGGACCGCGTCGCACTCATAGCATTCCATGTTACCGGTGATCCATCGCGTGTACCAACCATTTAGCCGAGCAACCTTCTCCTCGGGACATGGGACACGTTTAAAAGACAGGTTGAACTCCGCTTCGGCCCTTCCCCATACGAAAATCACGAAGCAACTCTCCTGAAATTACACCAGACGACAACAGTTCGAGCATATCAAACCGAATTCGAAAAACTGAGTAACCGAGTCACCGGGCTATCCCCACAAACCTTAACGAATTGCTTTATTTCGGGCCTTAAACCAGAAATACAATCCGAATTAGCCATACTAAACCCACCACATTTCATGAACGTGCGGCCTGCCCAACTCCGAGGAAGAACAAACATCTGAACCACCACCAACCTCAAACCAAAATTTCAATTCCCCTAAAAACCATTCTCAGCCCCAACCCTAAGTCCAACTCCACATACCATACACCTCCCTTCAGCCACCATTAACAAATCCACATACCACCACCAGAACCAATCACACACCACAACACACCAAACCCATTACCAATCACAAAACTATCACTCACCAGAATAGCTCGCCAACAACGCCGAAAAGATCGGTTCTTTGCTCCATTGCCCTGAAGAGGAGTTTTTTTCCAGGACATAAGATTAATACCCCACGCCCAGTTCTTAATCACGTGATACACGACCAACAAACTAGTCTAGCAGACCCAAACACACCACACCACCCGCAGCGAACATCCACCGAACCACAATTATGGTCCATATCGCGCCGCCGCATACTTTTATGGTAGTCATCTGCCCAACCTATTAAACGGACTCACAGCTTCGATCAGAACACAGCCGATCACGAAATGTGTTAATTTTGACCTCTGGCGGCAGCACACATAATATATGAGCAACCGCAGAATACGCAAAAACCGTTAAACCTCCCGACCAAACCCTTAACCGTTCCGAGTTATGGTAGAGTCAACGGTCCCCCAATTCATTTCATTGCTCGAGTATTGGCCAAAGGTCTACGTATTAACAAAACCAAATTTACAACCTCTTTTTTGTCTTAACCAATGAGGTATTGCCGATATTGTTTTGGGTATTTCATGGTTGGCTGCCCTCGAAACCATAACGGCTGATTTTTCCGTCCCACAAATTTCCTTCGTTAAGGATGGAAACCACTGTACTTTACAAGGTGAACCACGAACCCAAAAAGTCTCATCGAGTTCATTATCCAGTATGCTCAAACATGATTTCATCGCTTCCATTCATACCCTCACCATGGAACCAAAAACCACCATACAACACCAAACTGCCGACAGTGTTGACCCAAACATTACAGCCCTATTAGACCTATTCCAACCCATTTTTGACGTACCATACACCCTTCCACCAACCAGGTACCACGACCACCATATTCCCTTACTCAACAACAACCAACCAGTCAACGTTAAACCATACCGTTACCCTCACTTCCAAAAATAGATTATGACACAACTCATCACCGAAATGCTACAAGACGGCATCATTAGACCAAGCCAAAGCTCTTTTTCCTCTCCTATTTTGTTAGTCAAGAAAAAAGATGGCTCCTGGCATTTTTGCGTAGACTATCGGGCCTTGAACACAGTTACAGTCAAAGATTGATTTCCGATCCCAATAATCGACGAACTCCTTGACGAATTACATGGTGCAACAGTCTTCTCCAAGATCGATTTGCGCTCCGGATATCATCAAATCCGTGTGGCTGAAGCAGATATACACAAAACAGCATTTCGCACAGCGGATGGTCATTATGAGTTCCTCGTGATGCAGTTGTACCTATACGAAATGCACCTCACATTTCATCATACGCCATGAACGACCTCTTTCGACCCGTGCTTCGCCACTTTGTGCTGGTTTTTTTCGACGATATACTTATCTATAGCAGCAACAGAGAGGAACATTACGCGCACCTTCGTTACGTTTTTCACAAGCTACAACAGCACCACTTTCATGTGAAAGCCTCAAAGTGTGTTTTCGGGGTACCGGAAATTTCGTTTCTAGGTCATCGAATTTCTGGCCAAGGAGTCTCACCGGAAGCTGAGAAGATAGCAGCCATCCAACAGTGGCCTCAACCAACATCCTTCACCACGATACGGGCATTCTTGGGTCTTACCGACGGTTTGTTCAACATTATGCGCGAATAGCAGCCCCTTTAACGGACATTCTGAAGATGAAGGAATTTAAATGGACGGAAGACGCTGATGTTGCCTTCAAGGAGTTAAAACAACACATGCAGCAACTAATCACTCTCGCACTTCCCAACTTTACCAAACCATTTGATGTTACCACAGATGCCTCGGGTAAGGCTATTAGAGCAGTTCTATCCCAAGAAAACAAACCCATTGCCTTCTTTAGCAAAAAGTTATGCTCACCACTGCAAGCCAGTCAAATGTATATCAAAGGAGTTCTACGCCCGTCACGTAAAATAAAAGGGCTGGTAAAAAGTAGCGACAATATCTTTGGTTCAACGGTTCGTATCTATACTACCATGCAATTAGCTTGAAACATATTCTGACACAAACGATACAGACACCAGACCAGCAGAAGTGGGTCACAAAACTGATGGGATATGACTTTGAAGTCTTATACAAACCAGGCAAGGAAAATACCGTGGCCGATGCACTTAGCAGGGTGGATATTCCGTCCATGCTCGCTATCTCATACCCAACAGCAACGTGGCTCAACGATCTTCGAACATATTATTCGACTGACCCACATGGAAGAATTTGCAAGAAGTATCATAGCCGACCCAACTGTTTTTCCTAATCATCTGTTCCGGGACGGATTGGTTTTCATTGCAGGAAAATTGTTTATACCACCGATCTCCAATATTCGCGAACAACTTCTCACAGAATTTCATTCTTCATTTATTGGTGGTCATGCGGGAATCAACGCAACAGTTAAACGGCTCTCTAGTACCTTCACATGGCTCGGGTTAAAGAAAGACGTTGCTCATTTTGTCAAAAGTTGTACGGTATGCCAGACTATCAAACATCCTAACCATAAACCATACGGTCTGCTTCAACCGCTTCCAACACCATCACAGCCTTGGCAAGACATATCCATGGACTTTATCACGAATTTACCTCCATCAAAAGGCAAGGTTTGCATTTGGGTTATCGTCGACCGGCTTTCAAAGTATGCACACTTTATTCCATTGTCTCCTAATTACACTGCTCTTACCTTAGCATCGATCTTTATGCATGAGATTTATCGTTTACATGGCCTTCCAAAGACTATTGTCTCGGATCGAGATCCGTTATTCCTCAGTAGGTTCTGGAAGGAGTTATTTAAACTCATGGGCACTAAACTAGTGCACTCGAGCGCGTACCACCCACAAACAGACGGACAAACAGAAGTCGTTAACCGTTGCCTGGAGATGTATTTACGGGCATTTGTTTTCGATGAACCGCGAACATGGGCAAGGTTGTTATATCTCGCTGAATTCTGCTACAACACTAGCCATCACTCATCCATCAACATGTCCCCTTTCACAGCTTTGTATGGACGCGATGTCACTTCTATACACGACTATCTACCCGGGTCGACAACAACGGGCTCCATCGAGAACTCCTTACTCGAACATCAGCGAATTATGAGCTCCTTAAAGCAATCCATAGAGGTGTCCAAACAGAAAATGGTCACGCAAGCCAACAAACACCGTCTTGACAAGCACTTTGCAATCGGTGATTTTGTTTATCTTCGCTTGCACAAGTACAGGCAAACCTCGGTCCACAACCGTGCCAACCAGAAACTTTCACGACTCTTTTATGGGCCATACAAGATCATTGAGCGAATAGGGGAAGTAGCTTACAAACTCGCGTTACCAGCAGGGTCGAAAATCCACCCAGTATTTCATGTGTCATTACTTAAACCTGCGTATGGTCTCGTCAGCAACTCTAAGGGCAATCTGACTGAATTTGATCCTAAGGAAGACTTAGCATATTTACCAGAAGCAATCATCAATTTCCGTACCAGTTCAAACGGTGATCCAGAGGTTTTAGTCAAATGGGAAAAACATGCTTTGGAAGAAGCTACTTGGGAAAATTTCAACTCTCTTAAGTTACAATTTCCAGACCTTGATTACATTGGGGACAATGTAACTTCTGATGGAGAGGGGGGGTATGATACGGCCCACAGGACAGTCGACTAGTCACAATGTAGACCAGGCCTGATCAAGCAAGGACCCCATAGAGAGAAGTCAAGATGCCTATAGATTTACAGATTGATCCACATAGCAGCTTGTTCCACGTTTTTATTTTACTGCTTCCTTGTTTTGTGTTAAGTTGAGTAGTCTGCATCATGTTAGGGAACTTAGTGCATGTTTGGAGTTTAGTTGGCATGGAGGAACATGGGTGATGAGCCCACTGTCCCATCATGTTTAAATTGAAGTCATTTGCATTGAGTGGAATATACAGAAAATTACCCCAAATTCTCTCTACTCTTTCCTTCCCTTCCTGTCTTCGCAGTGAAGTGCCATCAGTCAGATTGCGGACGAATGTTTATTTGGAGGAAAAAAGATGCAAAACTTGTGCGTCTTATAGAGGCAGATAAGGAAGAGGTGAATTGTATTGAAGCTCATAAGGATATACCTATGCTTGCGAGTAGTGATATTGATAAGAATGTAAAGATTTGGACACCAACTGCACTTTGAAAATGCATCTTACCCTACAAATTTATACTTCTATACTAATATATAAAGCATTTATAATGTGGGACCCATTAAAAATTAAGATAAGAAGGTGCAATCTTGATCATCCATCTCATTTTTGAGAATTTCAAGTCCATCTAACGGACTGAATTGTTGCGAAATTTATTCAAATGTGGGTCAATTCACAAGTACAGAGTATACAACTCATCAAGTCACTGACTACCTTTACTCTGATAGTGTGATAGTGGGAAATGAAAATCTAAGACACTAATGAAGTTTAATGAGTTAACTATTCAGTAAGTGTAACTGTGAATTGAATGACATTCATGAGGTTGATGAGTTCAACTTCATACTCTTTGAGTGGTAAGTTGAAGGATCTCATCAGAGAGTAACTCATAAGAGAATGTCTCCTCAGCGGGCTATCTTATCTGTGAGTCTTTTCAGCATGTATGCTCTCCAGTGAGCTTGTTGATGAATGTTTATGTCTTTGAATGAACGACTTAATGGAATAAATTCAACTAACTTGTAACTACTTTGACCTATTCAAAAGCAGTTATAATTTCACTTAATGACCACTTTAATGGTTATGTAACCACTAATTTCTATAATTATAGAGGATATCATTATGCAATTAATGGGTTGATTAATTATCATAATTCCATGATTTGGGCTTTGAGTTTCCTATAAACTGGAAATCATAACTTGCTTGGAGTATATACAGAAAAACTAAACACTTAGAAGCGAATGGTTATTGCTTTGTGCCAAAAACAAGAACAAACACTTGGTATTATCCCAAGAAGGTATTCGTGTAACCCAGACATGGGGCCGAAGAGTATTCTTTGAAAAGTTTAACAGGATTCTAAGTGATATCCAATACCCATTGTTTAAATTCACCCGATTGATATACTTGGTAGATTTACACAACATAAGATGAACATGGCTGAGACTTTTAAAGTCTCTTGTGTTATTGATAAACTTCTCCCTTCTTGGAAAGATTTCAAGCTTGAAACATAAGAAGAAGGAATTGACTCTTATTGAGTTGGGCAATCATTTGTGTATTAAGGAATCCCCAAGGCGCAGGATAGTGACAAGCTAAAGAGCAAAAATATTGTTGGTTCATCAGTTATCAATATGGTGGAGCATAACAACTCCACCAGGTACACTAACAACATGGGTGTAGGAACCCGATTAACACTTCACTTCTTGTATCACAACACAAATCGGAACTAGAAACTAGAAAAGAGAAGATTGTTTAGAGAGAGAGAGAAGAGAGAGAGATGAGAGAAAAAGATAGAAATTTGATTTAGATATTTGTGTGACTTAGATATTTTCATATGGAAAATATCTATAAATATATCCCTACGACGCGTGGGATATTTAACTAGGACTCGGGCTCGGGTTTTGCTTGGGATTAAACCCAAAACATATACAATATTAGATTAACTATCGAGCCCGATTCCCGATAATATTCTATTACAACATTAACTAATTAATTGACCGAGACTTAATTACATAATGAACGAACTTTATGTTCGACTTAATATTTTGAGGCTAACAATCTCCCTCGAAGTGAGTTTAATGATGACACTCCTTCATGAGATAATGAGATTGCTTTTGTCGTTAAGCTCATGTGGTTTGACCTTTGTCATTGTCTTTATCGTCTTTGCCATCTTGCGATCTTGTGTCTTTTACCAACATGCTCATTCTATGCATCATCTTGAAAGCTTTATTTTAGAGTTTGCGGAAGTCTTTGTCTTTAAATCTAATTGAGCATTTGAATAGGATTGAGGTTGCCGTTACCACCGTTTGACCTGCAGGTTTACGTTAGTGATAAACGAGAAAATTGATTTGAAAATCAATCGACGTGTCACTCGTTAAAGAGTTTTTGTAACACATCGAGAGTGTCATGTTTTTATCAAAATTCATCAACCGTTAATTCATTTACTGGACCATCTCATGATCC
>BQNB010025320.1:39771-59777 GCA_026074375.1 Tanacetum coccineum
ACAAAGACATCTTCGGCAATACCGGATGGACTAGTAGTCGATCGGTCTGCAAGTTCAAGAATCATTTGAGTAGGAGTAAGTTCGGGGAGTGAGAGCTTCTTCCATATGGAAAGAGGCATCAAGTTGATGCTTGCACCAAGATCGGCCAAGGCTAAGCATTCAACTATCTCCGGAAAATCGCATGGAATAAGAAACTTGTCGGGATCTCTAAATTTTTTGGGAAACTTTTTTAGGATAATCGCCAAACAATTCTCATTCACCGGTGTTTTGGCTAAGTCAAATAATTTTTCTTTGTTATTAAGGAGACTTTTAAACATTTAAGCAAATTTCAACATATGTAGAAGAGCATCCGCAAAACTGAGCTCGAAATGTAATTCCTGAAAGATTTCAACAAACTTCGAAGCTAGATTATCATCTTTTTCACAAAGCTTTTGCTTGTTAGCTCTTGAAGGATAAGGTATAAACGGTTTAGGCTTAGGAGCAACAACGGGTTCATCAGATGGAGCTTGAATTTGGACTACCGAAGGTTGGATATTTTCGGTACTCGGTTGCACTGTATCCTTTGTCACCTCGGGTTCCCGTTCCACCACCTTGGGAAGAGGAGAGAAAGGAGGTGGAATTGGGGGTCCGTCATAAGAAATACCACTTCGGGTGGTGATTGCTTTCAAGTCACCTCTCGGGTTAGCAACGGTGTTGCTAGGAAGTGAACCCGAGCCCGAAGTAGAAGCGGTATTCATTTGAAAAAAAACTACTCATCATGTTCTTAATATCATTCGTTAACTCATTCTTTAACTCATTCTTGAATGCATTGTTTTGTCTAGTCAACGTAGTATCCATCTCTTTCTTTAATTCCAACCTCATATTGCTTATTTGATTTTGCATTACTCTCATATTAACGTCATTTGCCTTCATGTAGTTTGAGAGATCGTTTGAAGGTCCAACTTGAGGCGGAGCTTGATTGAAACTATTTCCTCGGTTTTGATTATAACCTTGATTTTGATTGAAACGGTTTTGTTTATTTTGCACGGGAGGAAAACATAGTGGTCCCATTTGATTGCTTGCACGATAATTCGGGTCTCCTTGAGGACGATATCCTTGATTCTGATTATAAGTTGCTACGGCTGCAAAAGCATTGAAAGTGTTGCCATCGGCGGCAAGACACTCATAGTAGGGATGCGATCCCCCACAAGTCACACAACTTTCAGAAATTGCTTTAACGGTCTCTGAAGGCGAGGTCTT
Organism: Tanacetum coccineum; assembly: GCA_026074375.1. Classification (NCBI taxonomy): domain Eukaryota; kingdom Viridiplantae; phylum Streptophyta; class Magnoliopsida; order Asterales; family Asteraceae; genus Tanacetum; species Tanacetum coccineum. Next base: position 41,011 of record BQNB010025320.1, read on the forward strand.
AACATGACGAAGCATAGCATTAACGGCATCAGTAAGAGCGGCTATTATCGATGGACATGCCGTGGTAGAAGAAGAAGTATTAGCACTCACTTTTGAAACAACCAGTTTGTTTCGTAAGTTGCAAACTTTCGACTTATTTTTGATAATTGTCAAAGCATCTCGAGGAGTTTTAGTCAAAAGATTACCACCGGCGGCGGCATTCAAGGAATCTTGATCGATTGGGTTTAAAGAATTGTAAAACGTATCAAGTTGATGCAATTCCATAAAACCGTGATGTGGGCATGCACGAAGGAGATCCTTGAAACGGTCCCATGCCTCACTAAATGTTTCCTCAAACTTTTGTTGAAAATTTGTAATTTCATTTCGGAGATTTGTAGTTTTGGAAGGAGGAAAGAATTGGTTAATAAACTTGGAAACAAGATCTTCCCAAGTAAGAATAGATCGAGGGGGTTCTTTTTCGAGCCAAATCTGGGCTGCCCCCTCGATAGAAAATGGAAAAAGCATAAGCTTAATCAACGAATTAGGCACATCTTTATACTTAATCGTGGAAGTAATCTTGTTAAACCAACGAATGTGAGCATGAGGATCTTCTTTCTCAAATCCATAAAATTGTTTTGAAGTTACGAGATTTAGAAGTCCGTGTTTAAGCTCAAAATTCTCCGCGAGAATAGCGGGAGTAACGATAGCATCTCTGTAACCCTCGGTGGGTGCTTGGAGAAATTCCACCATAGTACGTTGATCGGCCATCGTATCTACGGGAGTCTCTTCAAGAGAAAACGGTTCGACTCTTTGTTTGGATCGTCTTCGATTACGACGTTTCGGAGTCGTGGAAGATTCGGCAATTAAATGCGATGAAGAGCGAGTGCGCATGCACTAAAAATAAAATAAGAAAAAGAAAAATATTTTTGTAACCGATAATCAAATAAGTGTAAGGTAGCTCTTTAGAAAACGCACAAAGAAGCGGAGGAGCGGGTAAGCGCGAAGCATTTTAAAAACCTTCTCCTTTCGAGTCGAAGCTCGTAGGATCAACCCTCCTTAAACCTCTCTTAAAGTTTGTAATCTAAAAGAGAGCCGATTTCACAAGTGACTCAACGGTTGTTTTGATGTTTTTCAACTTTTTTTATGGTTTTTTAAATACTTTAGGAAAAGTATTTTTGGTTTTTTAATAAATCTACAAAAATAAATCGAGAAAAATAAAATATTTTTGTATTTTTTTAAGTTTTATATAAAAGAAAATAATAAAATGATAACTTCACGAGGAAGGGTCTTTAAAACACTAATCTTCAAACTTTAACGTGATATTCGATACACACCTCCCCGGAAACGGCGCCAAAAATTGATTAAGGGTTTAATAGCATATATAATATATATATAGTAGGGATCCAGTGAGAAGTAAATTAAAATAAGAAGTGGTGAGAAGTGACTAAAACCACACATTTGAGATGCAACGACTTTCATTAGATGCATTTCTATTCATCTAGATGCACCATATAGAGTTTCGAAAGTTAATTTGATATGTAGATGGTGCAAATTGATTTTAATAATTTTAGCACATGTAAAGGGCCAAAAAATAAGAGAAATCATGAAATGCATCTAAAATATGTATATGCATCTAATTAAAAGCTAGAAAACACATTATGATGCATTATAATGCATCTAAGATTATAGAGATGCATCTAATTTAAGTCGATGCATCTCGGATATGCGGTTATAGTTACTTCTTATCCTTCTTATTTTAAGAAAACTTCTCATTTGATCCTAACTCTATATATATATATATATATATATATATATATAGAGAGAGAGAGAGAGAGAGAGAGAGAGAGAGAGAGAGAGAGAGAGAGTGAGAGAGAGAGAGAGAGAGAGAGAGAGAGAGAGAGAGAGAGAGATAGATAGAGCTTAGTAAATTATAAAAGAGGGTCTACAGCATATTATATTAAAGCTAGATTAAGCCCAAAAGGGTTGGTAGCTTAAAAGGGTAAACACCCCTTAAATACCAAATGGCCCAAGAGTCTAACGCAAAAGTCCCAAGGGCGCAGATGGTAGTGTGTGGGTGTATTAAAGTGTTGGTTGAGTAAGGTTGAGGTCTCGGGTTCAACTCTTGAGACTTCCCTCAACTCCCAACATTTTTATTTTGCAAATTTTTTTATGAAAAAGTTAAATTAAATAAGCAACTTTTGTGAAAACACTTTTTATAAAAACTAAAAATAAGCTAGAAATAAGCTGAAACAAAACTTAGATTGGCTTAAAAGCTTAACAGCTTTTTAAGCCAAAACCAAGTTAAGCCACAAGCTCAATTACGCTAGCCAAAAGCTCAATAAGCTATCAAAAGCCTAAAACTAAGTCTAATATGCACCTAAGGACATAATTTAAGCAAAATCATAAAGCATAATAAGCAAGAAAGCAACTAAGTAGAAAACATGTTTTTGGTTTTTATGGTTTTTTTTTAAGTGACAAAAGGGGTTTTGCAGCCCTACTTTTAAGCTACTAAGTAAGCTTTAAACCTCAAAATATACCCAAACAGATCAAGCTCATACTACCATGAGCTTATGCAACAAAAATCAGATCCTAAAACAGATTTTAACTATCTTAAAACTAAGATTGAAAACTGCCTAATAAAACTTAAACTAAGAACTCAATAAGGCAGTTTGTGACATATTGTTATAAAACCTTTAAGACACAATTGCAGACTAAACCAAACCAATTTCTATGCATATTAACATCAAAACAAAGTATTCAAAGGCACTAAAAAGCAATTTAAGCAAATCCAAGCATATAAGCTGATATAAAGACCAATAAGCACAGATTCAAACAATGACTTCTAAAAACTTTGAAAAATAGTTTTAAACCTTAAAATCTTTTGAAAGCTATTATTAAGACTTAGTTTAAGCTAAAAAAAATTGGCTTAAAATCCAAAAGGCTGACAGTTAGTGCTGCTATGCCAAACACCCCTTAAGTTTTAAGAAAACCATATTTAAGCTTAAAACAATTTTAAATAAGTTATAAAAACTTAAAACAGATTAAGATCATAAGATATTAAGCACAACTAAGAACTAAACTCAGAGAAATAAGCACTTAGACATAAGCTACACTAATGAGCATAATTTTTGGTTTTTCTAAGCAGTTTTGACTAAAAATTGATGAAAACTTAAGACAGATTAAAAGAAGCTATAAACTAGATTCAATAAGCTATATTAAGACAGATTAACCATAAATAAGCAGGAATAAGCACAAATAATCAGATTTATAAGTAAAACAGTTATTAAGCTAGAAAGGAGAAAAAGAAGAAGTACCTTTGTCCTAGCTAAACAGGGACTTAATTTGCTCAAAAGAGCTTTTCTATAAGCTCCAGCTTGTTGTAAACAAGCTGGTGAGGTCTATAAGCCCATCCATAATTGGCTTATCATCCATATAAAAAGCTAAGGTAATTTGTGGGTGGAATTAATGTGAAATACTGACTCAGTTAAGCTTTAAGGACTTAACTGAGTACAAGCTAGCTTATGAAGTACAAGGAGCTTATTGAGGTTTATTAAGTAGATTCACAAAACATTATAAGCTCATTTGCATATTAAGTAAAACATAATTTAAATATTAAAAGTAAAACTACAATTTTATTAATATAGAAAGAGTTACAATGCTTGAAAAGTAAAAACAGTGACAATAAGCTTTTAAAAAAATACAATAAGCTACTAAATAAAATAATACGCTAAAACTAGACATCCGTCTATGTGTGAGGCCTCTTCTATTTATAGTGAAGAGGTGAAGGTTTTAGGCCCTAGAGACGCTCCTCATCAACCAATCTTGGCCCTTCAATCTTGATTATTCTCTACGCAATCATTGTGAACCCTTGATTTGAGTGCCACGTCCCATCCACCAATAAAAATGCTGGGGATTGCCAGCGTGGCTAAGTTGGATGTCAGAGTGTCAGGGGAGCTTATAGAAACAAGAGGTGAGTGTGGGTGAATAGGGATTTACCCTGGTTATGTTAATGGTGAAAGGGAGGGAAAGGAGAAGATGCACAATAACTTTTCACCTGTTTATTATATCTTAACTTTTGACTCGGGTTTGGGCTTTTGTTTTAATATTTGGGCCAGGGATTGGAAAATGGATTTGGACTTGGATTTATTTATAAGGCTTATGGTATAATATGATGTGGGCTGACCTGGCCTATTTAGTGGGCCTGGGTTGGTCCATAGAAGATGGGTACGCCTTCGACTTCGGTTTTCTGCGCTCTTTCCATTCCCGTGCTCGGTTTTGTCCGTATTGGCTTTATTTTTGTCCTTTAATATAATATCCGTACCTGCAAGACACAAATCACAAAATGCACATATACAATGCATTTTTATGTCATTTTCGTTCATTATTGATCTTTTTAGCTCGTTTTATTAGGTAGAAGGTATGTGTATTTATGCACATACCACCTATATGAACGGCGTGATCTGCTCTACCTGAGCTATCATGAATCTGGATTAATTTAGGGTTGCACCACCTGCGCCATGCACATCGGGGCCTATATCAGTCTTCACAACTCAACAATCTCCCACTTGGAGGCTGATCACTTCACTGCTCTTCGTCTCAAGTAATCTCTGTAAACTTTGAACCACCTTCCCTTTAACAATGCTACTGCTCTAACCTTTCTGTACCGCCGAACATACAGAATACGCTGCACCAACCAAACACAGGGCTAGGAGACTTTCGATACAAAGTATCCTGAACTAACATCATTAAACTGGGAATAACATTCCCTTAAACAATGCTACTGCTCTAACCTTTCTATACCGCCGAACATAAGGAACACGTTGCACTAACCAAACACAGGGCTAGGAGACTTTCGATACAAGGTATCCTGAACTAACATCATTAAACTGGGAATAACCTCTCTCTGGTAAGACACCATCATCCGTTATCAATTCACTCGGAGGCCAGTTGAAGCTACGCAGAACTTCAACTTCTCTTTCATCACCAACCTAGTGAACATCGCTACAAGGCTCTTCGTTCCAAGAATCTTCAACAAAGATAAGGACCCTTCACTTATCAATATTCGTACAAGCTTGGCCTAACTGCAAACCTTTAGATTCTTCGCAAGATGAATCAAACTCTTAGTATATCTGTCACAGTATTAAACACTTTCTGCCTGAGCTTAGTCTAACTTCTTAAGAGACTTCTTCAACCATATCAACTCTCTGCTTGCTTATGCAACTGCCATAAACTAGACTTCTATAGTTAACATAGTGATACTCTTTTGTAGTCTAGACTCCCTCTCGACTGTTGTTACACCAACTATAAGCACATAACCAAGCACCTGTGTTGGGAATTATACATTCCTGACTTAGTACCGTTAGTGATAATACTTAGTACCGATAGTTATAGTTAGTACTGATAGTACAAAGTGTTAAGTACTGATCAGATAGTAAGTACCGTTAGTAGAAAATAGTTAGTACCATTTAAGAGATATGTATGAGATATCGTAGGATAGGATATGTATTATCTTTTGTGCATTTGGTAAGTCTGTTAGGGTTTATCCTTGGTCTATAAAAGGAACCCTACGGCATTAGAGAGACAAGAACAAGAATAACCCATCTCATACAACAATATCTCATAGTTAGTAATATGTAATCACTTTAACAGATTAATAGAAATCAAAGTTTAGTTTTTCATCGTTCTTCTTAATACTATTGTGTAGATTCCGCATATATAATTAGTATTCATAGTCAGTGTTTCTATATAGTCAATCTGTATTTATACAAGTTGGTTATCACCCTTAGCAGGCTGTAAAGATCTGTTCAGTTTGGGACTCACAAGTGGTATCAGAGCATGTGAGAAACTCTGAGTAAGAAGAACAAAAACCAATTATAAATCTCTATCTTACAAAACGAATCATGGCTGGTTCACAAGATGAAATTCCACCACCACCACCACCACCATCATCATCACAAACACCAACACAACAAACTCCTCATACTATTTCAACCATTAAACTTCCTATTCTCAAAAAGGGAGAATACGATATATGGGCCATGAAAATGGAACATTATTGGGCCCATACAGACTATCCAATTTTGGAAGTTATACAAAATGGGAATGGACCTGTATCAATCACTACAGATACACAAGGTCAAATCAAAGTTCTGCCTCCAAGGACTGCCGAAGAGATCCTAGCCAGAGAAAGAGAAAGAAAAGCTAGGACCACTTTGCTTATGGCTTTAACAGAAGATCATCTTGCTAAATTTCATAAAACGCCTGATGCAAAAGAGATGTGGGATGCCATAAAATCTAGATTTTGTGGAAATGACGAATCAAAAAAGATGCTGAAGTATATCTTAAAGCTACAGTTTGAAGGATTCTCTGTATCAAACTCAGAAGGACTACATAAAGGGTATGAAAGATTCCAAAGTCTTCTAAGTCAATTAGAGATTCATGGGGAAGGTGTATCCACTGAGGATGCAAATCCGAAATTCCTTAGATCTCTACCTTTTGCCTGGTCTTAAGTTTCTTTAATCATGAGGACCAAGCCAGGATGGACAGTCTCAGCTTTGATGATCTGTATAATAATCTAAGAGACTTTGAGAATGATGAAAAAGGCTCTACTGCATCATCCTCTAGCACGCAAAATGTGGCATTTATCTCTAAGAACACCAGCAATACTAATGATGTTAGTACCGCTTATAGTGTTTCTAATACTTCTGGTCAGAACTCACAGTATGAACAAACTTTATCATACTCCTTACTTGCAAATCAATCAAGTTGCCCTCAATCGGATCATGAGGACTTGGAATAACTTGATGAATTTGACTTATAAGAAATAGACTTAATATGGCAGGTGGCCATGATTTCAATGAGAATGAAAAAGTTCTACGAAAAGACTGGTAGAAAGCTACAATTTGATGCAAAGGAACTAGTTGGTTTTGATAAAACCAAAGTCGAATGCTATAATTGCCACAAGACAGGCCATTTTGCTAGAGAGTGTAGAACCAAGGGAAATCAAGATAGTAGGAGGAGAGATGCTTGGAACTCTGGAAATAAGGATGGGAGAAGATCTGGTAAGCAGGAAGACTCTAAAGCATTGGTGACCATTGATGGAGAAGGTGTAGATTGGACCAGTCACTCAGAAGAAGAAGAAGATTATGCTTTGATGGCTTGCAACAGCTCAGGCTCAGACACAGAGGTAAATTCATGTTCCAATGAGTGTAAAGAGTCTTATGCTAAACTTAAAAAAACTGTATGATGCACAAAGAGAACAACTAAGTGATGCAAGCATAGAAATAAAGGCATATACTCAAGGTCTAAAGAAAGTTGAAGCACAATTAGTTGCTCATCAACAAGGTCAACTTTGGTATGAAGAAAAGATAAGGTTTATGAAAATAGACTTAGATGATAAAACTGATGTCCTAACATACCATAAGAAACTGTTGGCAGAAGCTCAAAAAGAAAAAGAAGATTTAAAAGCTAAAGTAGAAAAATGGCACAACTCTTCTAAAAATCTTGGTAAACTGCTTAATACCCAAATGAGTGCTAATGATAAATTTGGGCTTGGGTATGGGGATCACAGATATGATGGTATTTTGAGCTATGAAAATGAAGTGTTACAAAGTGTTTTTATGAATAAGGAAAGTGAGTTAGAAAAACAACCTTTGTATGATAGGTTTGTTATAGCAGGAGGAATGCATGTTGTACCCCCACCCATGACAGGGAATTACATGCCATCTGGACCTGATGTAGAAATAGATTACTCTCAATTTACATATGGTCCAAAACAGTCTCAACCTAGTAAATCTGAAACCCAAACCAGTGACTTTGATACTTGTGAATCAGAGTGTAGTGTTCAAACACATGAATCTTTTCCTAAACCAACTGTAATTGAACCCAAAGTAGTAGATCAACCTAAGGTTTGGTCTGATGCTCCTATAATTGAGGAGTATGAATCAGATAGTGAAGATGAACATGTGTCTCAACCTACAAAAAGACAGGAACAACCTAGTTTTGCTAGTATTAATAAGCAAGTAAAAACTCCTAGGGAAACTGTTCAGAATCAATTCACACATAGTAAAAATCCTAGAGTTGATAAGAACGGGTTGGGATATGGGTTTACTGCAAGAGCATGTATTGTATGTGGAAGTCTTAGTCATCTAATTAGAGATTATGATTTCCATGAAAAGAGGATGGCTAAACAAGCCGAGTTAAACAATAGCATGAGAAAGAAGTCTAATCAAAGGGAGATTAGACCAATTTGGAACAATGTGCAAAGAGTAAATTATAAAAAACAATTTGTTCCTACAGCAATACTAACTAGAACTGGGAAAATTTCAGTTAATACTGCTAGAGCTAACGGTACTAACAATGTTAGTACTGCTAGGCATGATTTTAACAAACACGCAGTACCAACTAATGCTGCTGTGAAAGTTAATACTGTTAAGCCTATTGTGAATAAAGTTAAACCAGCAAATGTTTTTTATAAAACTCATTCACCATTATCAAGGCCTTTTATTAAAACAACGGCACTTAGAACAAAAATTTCATTTCAAAAGGTTAATACTGGTGAGGTAAATGCAGTTAGTGCTGTTGGGGGGAAAGGGGAAACTGCTATTAAGTCCTCAGCAGGTTGTAATTGGATACAAAAAGGACATTACTGGCAAGATATCTCCAAATACAATAGTGGATCAAGTCTTAGAAATTGTCTTACTTTTAAAGATCCACTAAGCAGACTCAAGCCTAAACAGGCTTGGGTCCCTAAGAGAATCTAATCTCTTTTAGTTGATGTGCAGGATTATCCACAAAGAGCTTTAAAGCATAAAGGGATTGTTGATAGTGGATGTTCCAGGCACATAACTGGAAACAAGGCCTATCTTGCTGAATATCAAGACTTTCATGGTGGCCCTGTTACTTTTGGAGGAAGTAAATGGTACATAACTGGTAAAGGTAAAATAAAAACAGGAAAGTTAGATTTTGAGGATGTGTGCTTTGTGAAAGAACTTCAGCATTTCAATCTTTTTTCTGTGTCACAGATATGTGACAAGAAGAACAAAGTTCTTTTCACTGACTCTGAATGTCTTGTTTTGTCTCGTGAATTTAAGTTACCTGATGAAAATCAAGTATTACTTAGAATCCCTAGACAAAACAATATGTACAGTTTCAATTTAGAGAACATTGTTCCTTCAGGAGGTTTAGCTTGTTTAATTGCAAAGGCCACAATTGATGAATCTAACAAATGGCATAGGAGGTTGGGTCATGTTAACTTTAAAAACTTAAACAAACTTGTGAAGGGAAACCTTGTAAGAGGTTTACCTTCAAAGATTTTTCAAAATGACCACACTTGTGTTGCTTGTCAGAAAGGAAAGCAACACAAGGCCTCCTGTAAGGCCAAATCAGTGAGCTCTATTAGTCACTCCTTACAGCTTCTTCATATGGATTTGTTTGGACCTACATCTGTAAGGAGCTTAAACCATAAGACTTATTGCCTGGTTATCACTGATGATTTTAGCAGGTTTAGTTGGGTGTTCTTCTTAAGAACTAAGGATGAAACTAGTGGAATCCTTAAGGACTTTATAAGACAAATAGAGAACCAATTAAATCAAAAGGTTAAAACAATTAGATGTGATAATGGTACAGAATTTAAGAACAGGGATTTTATTGAATTCTGTGGGTCAAAAGGGATCAAGAGGGAATACAGTAATGCCAGAACTCCACAACAAAATGGAGTTGCTGAAAGAAAGAACAGGACCCTTATTGAGGCTGCTAGGACTATGCTAGCAGATTCATTTTTACCTAACACTTTTTGGGCTGAAGCAGTTAGTACTGCTTGTTATGTTCTTAATAGGGTATTAGTGACCAAGCCTCATAATAAGACACCTTATGAACTTGTAACTGGTAAAATACCAATCATAAGCTACATAAGACCTTTTGGGTGCCATGTGACCATCTTGAATACCATTGACCATCTGGGCAAGTTTGATGGGAAATCAGATGAAGGGTTTTTAGTTGGGTATTCTCTACAAAGCAAGGCTTTTAGGGTATACAATTTAGAAACCAAGAGAGTTGAGGAAAACCTGCACATAACCTTTTTAGAAAATAAACCAAATGTTGCAGGAAAAGGACCAACTTGGCTGTTTGATCTTGATTATTTAACTGATTCAATGAATTATCAACCTGTGAGATCAGAGAATCAAGCTAACAAACATGCAAGTCCACAAGAAGCTAATCACAATGCAGGTACATAAGATAATATTGATGCAGATGATTCTGAAAAAGAGGATGAATCTGCTCAGGACTACTTTGTACTGCCTATATGGTCTTCTTATTCTTCAACAGTCAAGACATCAACAGCAAAGGATGCAGGTGAAACACCTAACAAACATCCTGATTTAAAGATAGATGAGAAGCTAGTAGCTAAGGAGGATCAAGTCTTTTTGGATGAACTTGAAAGACTTAAGAGGCAAGAAAAGGATGCTAATGATGCAGTTGAAGCTCTCAGGAAGGAGTTTGCTAAAGAAACTGAGAATTTGCTTCATCAAGCAGGAGCTGCTAAAGCTAGCAGTACTAACACAGTTAATACTATTAGCAGTACTAACACAATTAATACTGTTACCACACCAGTTAGTACTGCCAGTCCTTATGATGGACTATCCTTCTCTGATCCAACCAATCCTGACCAAGATGACTCAGAAATACCTGCACTTGAGGACATTTATAAAAATCCTACTGATGGTATTTTTACAAATTCATCTTGTGATGATGAGGGTGCAGTGGCTGACTTCACAAATTTAGAAATTGTTGTGAATGTTAGTCCTATTCCTACATCAAGGATTAACTCTATCCATCCTTTAACTCTCATTCTTGGAGATCCACAATCAGTAGTTCAAATAAGAAGTAAAGTGTCTAAAAGTTCTGGAGCCTATGCTTTTGTAAGTTATATTCAAAAGCAAAGGAGAAATAATCATAAGGACTTCCAGCATTGTTTATTTGCTTGTTTCTTGTCTCAAAATGAACCCAAGAAGATCTCTGAAGCACTTGAAGATAAAAGTTGGGTTGATGCTATGCAGGAAGAATTGCTGCAGTTCAAGATTCAGAAATTTTAGATTCTTGTAGATTTGCCTTATGGGAAGAAGGCAATTGGAACAAAATGAGTTTATAGAAATAAGAAGGATGAGAGAGGAGTTGTGGTCAAAAATAAATCAAGGTTAGATGCCCAGGGACATAGGCAAGAGGAAGTGATAGATTATGATGAGGTTTTTGCTCCTGTAGCTAGGATTGAAGCCATTCGGATCTTTTTAGCCTTTGCCTCTTACATGGGCTTCATAGTCTATCAAATGGATGTGAAAAGTGCCTTCCTTTATGGAAAAATTGATGAGGAGGTCTATGTGTCTCAACCACCAGGTTTTAGAGATCCTAAATATCCTAAGAAGGTCTACAAAGTAGTGAAAGCTCTATATGGATTACACCAAGCTCCCAGAGCCTGGTATGCTACTTTATCTACTTTCTTGTTGAAGAATGGATACAGAAGAGGAACTATTGACAAGACTCTTTTCATTAAGAAGGACAAACATGATATCATATTTGGTTCTACAAAGAAATCTTGGTGTGATGAATTTGAGGCATTAATGAAGAGTAGATTTCAGATGAGTTCTATGGGAGAGCTCACCTTCTTTCTTGGATTACAAGTCAAACAGAAAGAAGATGGTATCTTTATTAGTCAGGATAAGTATGTTGCAGAAATCCTAAAGAAGTTCGATTTTGTTAGTGTTAAGACTACTAGTACACCAATTGAGACCCAGAAGCCTTTAGTCAAAGATGAGGAAGCCAGTGATGTGGATGTCCATCTTTATAGATCCATTATTGGTTCTTTAATGTACTTGACTGCTTTTAGGCCTGATATTATGTTTGCAGTCTGTGCTTGTTCTAGGTTTCAGGTCACTCCAAAGACCTCCCATCTAAGTGATGTTAAGAGAATCTTTAGGTATCTAAAGGGCAAACCCAAATTGGGCCTTTGGTATCCTAGAGTGTCCTCATTTGACTTGGAAGCCTACTCAGATAGTGATTATGCTAGAGCAAATCTTGACAGGAAATCCACAACAAGAGGTTGTCAATTTCTTAGCAGGAGACTTATTTCTTGGCAATGCAAAAAGCAGACCATTGTGGCTACCTCTACTACAGAGGCAGAATATGTTGCTGCTGCGAATTGCTGTGGGCAAGTTTTATGGATTCAAAATCAAATGTTAGACTATGGGTTCAATTTCATGAACACAAAGATCTACATTGATAATGAAAGTATGATATGCATTGTAAAGAATCCAGTCTATCACTCCAAAACAAAGCATATTGCCATTAGGCATCACTTCATAAGGGATGCTTATGAGAAGAAACTTATACAGGTGCTTAAAATCCACACTGATGATAATGTAGCTGATCTTCTCACCAAGGCATTTGATGTTAGTAGGTTCCAGTTCTTGGTTGTTACTATTGGGATGATCAATCCATAAGCTGCATTAGCTAAGGGGAGGCAATATGATTTGTTGTATAATTTGTATAAAGTGTTAAGTGTGCAGAAGCATTTTTGACCATCAGTGAAGAATTTCAAGACGTTAATTGGGTTTTCAAGAGTCATTGGGAAGAGATAAAGACGGTATTGAAGTATTGTTGTTGCCAAACTTGTTCATTTTTTTGATTGGCACAAGTTAGTACCGACAGTGCAAAGTTAGTACCGTTGGGCAAAGATAGTACCGCTATAGAGACGTTGAAGAAAATACCGCCAAGGGTACAAAGTGTAAATTGACACGGTTTTATTGATTTTAGGTTTGCTAAACCTATATAAACCCATCTCAATTGCACAGTACACTTACGTAATCACTCTCAAATACTTTCTTCAATACAAGCCCTAATCTCTCTCTCACCGACGATCACTAATTCAACCACAATGGCTGTTCTTGAATCGTGCCCTAAGCACAATATGGTCGCTTATTTAGAGAAGACTGAAGGCAATGCAGAGTTTCATGAGGTTATTGATTTTCTTGCGCGAAGCTCCATTCATCATGCTCTCACTGTAAGTCCAGTAGTCTCTACTACATTTGTTGAACAATTTTGGATGTCTGCTAAATCCAAAATAATCAACAATGTAAGGTACATTACTGCCAAAGTAGCTGGCAAGCCTGTGTCTATCTCTGAAGCATCAATAAGAAGTGACCTTCTTTTTAATGATGCTGATGGGATAGATTCTCTACCTAATCAGGCTATATTTGATGTTATACAACTCATGGGTTATGAGGGGGATTTAACTATGTTAACATTTAATAAAGCTTTGTTTTCACCCCAATGGAGGTTTCTATTTCATACAATGAATCATTGTATTAGCTCAAAAAGCACCTCTTGGGATCAAATTCCCACTAACATTGCCACTGCTGTCATTTGCTTAACATCTAATCAGAAATATAATTTTTCTAAATTAATTTTTGATGGTATGCTTAGACATTTAGATGCAAAGAAGAAGTTTGTAATGTATCCACGTTTTATTTCAATCTTTTTGGATAAACAGCTAGTGAATGTACCAGTACCTTTAGATCATTTTCCTGTAAATGCTTTGACAAGTAAAGTTTTCTCCTTTATGGTTAAAAAGGGTAAACATTTTTCAGGGAAAGTCACACCTTTATTTGCTTCTATGTTGGTACAACCAATTGAGGATGAGGGTGCTCAGAAAGACCATCTAACACAACCTACAACCCTTCTCTCTCACCAAGTGAAGCAAAATGTTAGCCTCAGTCATGACCCATTCACCTAGCCTTCACTACTCCTCATATTTCTGATTCTATTCTAGAGGTTTCTGGTGGGAATCATAGGTCGTTCATTCCAGTGATAATCCCTTTCAGGGAATGAGGTGGCATGGCCACACCAAAGTGTCTATGATCTTTGCTCTCTTTGTGTACAAGGTTACAGATGAAGCAAGGAAATTATACCATCTTAAAGGCACAGATCTAGAAGCTCAAGAAGCATGCCAAACCTATTATTCACACACAGAGCTTGGAAGAAGAGTGTATCTTTTAAGCACAGGTAGTGGTAGGACGAAAACCTTGAAGGCAAATTGATGCAAAAGGAGTCTTACCAAATAGGGAGGAAATCTGCATAAAGCTGACTTCAGTCCATAAAGATCCATTGTTTGATGAGCTTGATGACGATGAAATTGATAATATGGACACTGAGGATGCTCAAGATGTGGGGAGGACTAGAAATGGAGTGAATGAAGAGAAAGAGGGTACTGAAGATGCAGTTAGTACTGAAGATGTAGTTAGTACTGACAAAGAAAAAGTTAGTACTGACAGATCAAAAGTTAGTACCGACAGATCAAAAGATAGTACCGATAAGGATGAAGAAGGTACCGACAGGGACAAAGATAGTACTGTTAGCCTAGATGAAGGTACTGATGATCAAACTGAAGCAAGAAGTGCTACTCCAATCACTTCAACAACCACTCCTACCACTCCTACAATGTTTGGAGATGATGAAACTATTGCTCAGGTTCTTCTCAACATGAGCCAAGCCAAAGCAGTTTCAAGAGAAATGAGACGGATTTGAGCTTAAGGATGTTGAAGGACTGAGAGACCTAGGCCTATTCACTCGATCATTTATTGACTTTAAAGCCTCTTCCAAAGATTGATCCAAAAGATAAAGGGAAAAAGAAAATTGAAGAGGAAGATGAGTCTGATACTAAATCTGAGGATATTCCTGAAGCCGAAAAGAAGTTTAAACAACTTGCTAGAGATGAAGAGATGGCTAGAAAGTTGCAAGAGGATTAGGAAACAGAAGAAGAAAGAAAAAGAATAGCTGAGGAAGAAGCTACAAAGACTACCCTTTCAGATGAATATGACTTCATTCAAGCAAGAATTGAAGCTGATAGACTTCTAGCTCTAAAACTTCAAAATGAAGAGAGAGCAGTTCACTGTGGAAGAAAGAGCAAAGTTCCTTCATGATACCATTACAGCTCAAAGAAGATTTCTTGCTGAACAAAGAGCTATTGCAATAAAAAACAAACCTCCTACAAGAACTCAGTTAAGGAATCAGATGATGACTTATTTAAAGCATGTTGCAAACAAGAAACACTCAGACCTGAAGAGCAAAACTTTTGTAGTAATACAAGCTTTTTATGAGAAAGTGAAGATGTTTGATAAAAAAATTCACTGCTGTTGGTTCTACTGAGGATGAGAAAAGGATTAAGGAGATGAATGAAGGAATAAAAGACACTACTCAGAAGAGATTAAAGGAAGAAGACACAGCACATGTACCTGCTAAGGTAGAAGTGACTGAGCAGGGTACAAAGAAAATAAAAGGGGGTCATATCAAAATGATTACAAGGAAAAAGTCAAGAAAACAATCAGATGATGACAGTGATGATGAACATAGAAAATGCCTAAAGATTGTTACATTTGAAGGTACCTCAGATAGTGAGATAATGGAGAAGAAATCTGTCATTGCTAGATTGGACAAGGTATCATCACCAGATGGAGACTATCTTGTTATATACAGAGCCAATGGGAACTTTAGGGCATTCAACTATCTGATGGAGGTACTTCATATATTTGATAGGCAAGATTTATTTCACTTGTATGAGTTGATGATGGAGCAGTACTTAGAAATTACATTAGAAGTATTTGAGTTGATTCTTTGGGGAGACTTGAAGATAATGATGGAATCCTCAACTGAAGAAAATGATAAAAGTGATTTATGGAGTAATCAACAAGATTGGAAGATTATCACTTGGAGATTGTATGAAGCTTGTGGAGTTTGCATTCTGGAGCTTGAAGATGGGATAGTCATTCATATGTTAGTTGAAAGAAGATATCCTCTTTCAAAGGATTTATTGCAAAGAATGCTTGATCTGGGATTAGAAGTTGAAAGAGAGTGTACTATTGCCCTTGATTTGATAAGGTTCATTAAGAAACAGATTGATGAAGAGTGATGTTGTGAATGGACTTGAGAAGGGTTTGAGTGTTGGCTAACCACCACACAACAAATGGTCATCAGTTCACCATGCTTAATAGGCATAAGAACTGGCTAGTCCATAAGCAAACGGCTTGTGGTAAAGACTTCTTAAATCCGTTTATGGTTGACAATTTACCAAAAATTGTAGGGTTTTCAACTCACATTGCTTCATGGTGAAGAGTTGGCTAGTCCAAGATCAAACAGTTCTTGGTAAAGACTACTCAAATATGTTGATAGCTGATAGTTTGCTAAAAACTATATGGTTTATCAATGCACCATGTTATGGCAATGAAGCATTGGCTAGTCCAAAAGCAAACGGTATTTGGTAAAGACAAATCAATTCCGTTGATGGTTGAAGATTTACAAAAATGTATGGTAATCTCTACTCACCATATTTTTGAAATAAAGAGTTAACTATCCCAGAGCAAACGGCTACTGGTAAAGGAACATCAAATCCGTTTATGGCTGGTAGTTTGCCAAAAACTACAAAGCCAACTTAGTTGGATTGTTGCTGGAAAGATGTTGCAGTGTTGCTGAAAAGACAAAGTTGCTGATAAAGATGGAAAATGTTTAAAGATCTAGATCAAGATGTATTAAAGTGTTTGGATACATCCTCCAAGAACTTAAGAAGATTAACCTGAAGAAACATGAAGTTAAATGAGTTCAACAATCATGTTTAGGGGAGGATTGTTGGGAATTATTCATTCCTGACTTAGTACCGTTAGTGATAATACTTAGTACCGATAGTTATAGTTAGTACTGACAGTACAAAGTGTTAAGTACTGATTAGTTAGTTAGTACCGTTAGTAGAAAATAGTTAGTACCGTTTAAAGAGATTTGTATGGAGATATTATAGGATAAGATATGTTATTATCTTTTATGCGTTTTGTAAGCCTGTTAGGGTTTATCCTTGGTCTATAAAAGGAACCCTCATGGCATAGTTAGAGATATCAGTTCAATATACATCTCATACACTCATATCTCATAGTTAGTAATATGTAATCACTTTAACAGATTAATAGAATTCAAAGTTTAGTTTATTTATTGTTCTTCTTAATACTATTATGTAGATTCCGCATATACAATTAGTATTTATAGTCAGTGTTTCTATTTAGTCAATCTGTATTTATACAAGTTGGCTATCACCATTAGCAGGCTGGAAAGATCTGTTCAGTTTAGGACTCACATTAGGTCACGCTAATATGCGTCTCATTCAATCGTTAGCATCTAAGGAACTAGTTAGAAACTTACCTAAGCTTAAGTTTGATCAACATTTTTGTGATGCTTGCAAAATTAGAAAACAAGCTCACACTAGTCACAAAGCTAAGAATATGGTCTCAACGACTAGATATTTAGAACTCCTCCACATGGATCTTTTTGGTCCATCCGCCGTACGGAGTGACGGAGGAAACCGATACACCTTAGTCATAGTAGATGACTACTCTAGGTATACTTGGACTAGATTTCTTAAGGATAAAACTGAAGCCTTTGATCAATTCAAAATATTTAGTAAGAAAATTCAAAATCAAATAGAATGCACAATAGTGTCAATAAGAACCGATCACGGTAAGGAATTTGGTAATGAGGCGCAATTTGGAGAATTTTGTAATGCTAATGGTATTACACATAATTTCTCGGCTCCACGCACTCCTTAATCAAATGGCGTGGTTGAAAGGAAAAATTAGACACTTCAAGAAATGAGTAGGACTATGTTGAATGAGCAATCGTTACCATAAAAGTTTTGGTGTAACGCCGTAGATACTTCAACATACATTCTCAACCGAATTCTAATTAGAGCCATCCTAAGAAAAACACCTTATGAACTCTTGAGAGGTAGGAAACCTACTCATGATTACTTTAGAGTGTTTGGAAGCAAGTGATTCATTTTAAACACTAAAGATTACCTTACCAAGTTTGACCCAAAGTCATACGAAGGTGTCTTTCTAGGTTACTCACAAAATAGTAAAGCGTACATTATCCTTAATAAATACATTAGGAAAATCGAAGAATCACTCAACGTGACATTCAATGAAACTCCTCCACCCTCTAAGACATCACCCTTGATGGATGATGACTTAGATGAAGAAGAAGCAATTGAGGTTACCGAAAAGAAAAACCTAAAAATTGACATTGAGGATGAAACTTTAGAGATTGACGAAATAGTCAATATTAAGGAGTCTAGGAACCATCCACCAGAAAATGTCAAAGGAAACCTTAACCAAAGAACCCTTTAATCTAAGAATGTGAATGGAGCCTTAACGGATGATAGTTGGATAGTCGCCATGCAAGAATAATTAAATCAATTCATTGCTAACGACGTTTGGGAGTTAGTTTCACAACCTAGGAATATGACAATCATAGGAACTAAGTGGCTGTTTAGAAACAAGTTAAACGCGAAAGGTATTGTTTCTCGAAATAAGGCTAGGTTAGTTGCTCAAGGCTATAATCAACAAGAGGGCATCAATTATGATGAAACTTATGCCCCAGTTGCTAGACTTGATTCAACTATTAGTTTATGCTTGTGCTTTAGATTTCAAGCTATTCCAAATGGATGTAAAAAGTGCATTCCTAAACGGTTTTATCAATGAGGAGATATACGTGGCACAACCTCCAGGATTCATTGACTTTGCAAAACCGGATCATGTTTATAAACTTAAGAAAGCTTTATACGGTCTTAAACAAGCACCTAAAGCTTGGTATGATAGATTAAAAGCCTTTCACATGTCTATCTACAAGTATTTTATTTAAACAAGTAAACTTTATTTTGACAAGCACTCAACTAGACATTTTACTTTACAAAAGTTTAC
>BQNB010025321.1:0-59777 GCA_026074375.1 Tanacetum coccineum
AGAGAAGGAAATTGAAAGGGACAAAAGGAAGTGGGAGAACTTCCAAAGTAGGAACAATAGTAGAAGCAACTACACTGATAACTCTCGCCATCAGCAGAATAACCAAAAGCAAGGAAATGTGCGAGCTATGACCACTACTTCGAGTGAGGGTAATGTGCATACCAAACCACTTCCACTATGTAACCGTTGCTTTATTCGTCACATTGGTCATTGTACGATCCAGTGCCATAAGTGTGGAAAGGCTGGGCACAAGTCAAGGTATTGCAAGGAGAAGAATGTTGCCACTAGTGCAAACGCTTAGCCTATTTGGACTTGTTATGATTATGGTGAGCAAGGACATACAAGGAACCACTGCCCAAAGAAGAACAAGCCACAAGTGAAAGTATTTATTCGCCCGAGTTCTTCACTGTTGGGAGCTCCGGTGTTGTTTGTAAAGAAGAAGGATGGATCCTTTCGGATGTGTATTGATTACCGCGAACTAAACAAGCTGACAATCAAGAATCGTTATCCTTTTCTAATAATTGATGATTTGTTTGATCAACTTCAAGGTTCGAGCATGTACTCGAAGATCAATTTGCGATCAGGTTACCATCAGCTTCGTATTAAAAAGGAGGACATTCCAATTACTACATTCAGGACTCAGTATGGTCACTTTGAGTTCCAAGTGATGCCGTTTGGACTGACCAATACGCCTGCTGTTTTCATGGACTTAATGAATCGAGTATGTAAGCCATATCTTGATAAGTTCGTTATTGTGTTCATCGATGATATTCTGATCTATTCCAAAGACAAAGAAGAGCATGGAGAGCATTTGAAGATTATCTTGGAGCTACTTAAGAAGGAGCAATTATATGCCAAGTTTTCAAAGTGTGACTTTTGGCTAGATTTAATACAATTTCTCGGTCATGTAATTGACAATAAAGGTGTTCATGTTAATCCTGCCAAGATTAACGGCCATTAATGGGAATTGGGCTGACTACACGACGCAAAACTAAGGTGAGGTAATTTTCTTCGGATTGCTGGGTCTAACGAAGTGTTATTGAGGTTTTCTCATGATTCCAAGCCTCTTATAAGTGACTCAGAAAGATAAGAAATATGTAGTGGGGGATGGGAAGAGAGGAAGCTTTTCAGGACATTGAAGCATATATTGTGTAGTGCACAACCTATCTTGCATTCAGAGGGAGGAAGATTTCATGGGTTTTATTATGGTGCATCACTATAAATAGGTTGTTTGAGCCGTGTTGATTTGGCAACTGAAAAAAGATATATACATTATGCTTCCCGACAATTGAAGGTACAGAAGAGAAACTACACAAACAACACAACCAACAAACATACACAACCTATGATTTGGAGTTGGGAGCCGTTGTTTTTGCTCTTAGGTTGTAGAGACATTATTTGTACGGAACAAAGTGTGTGGTTTTCACTGATCACAAAAGTCTCCAGTACATTCTCAATCAAAAAGAGCTTAACATGAGACAACAAATGTGTATTGAGCTTCTAAGTGATTATGATTGTGAAATCCGCTATCGTCTCGGAAAAGCAAATGTAGTGGCTGACGCCTTAAGTCGGAAGGAAAGGATTAAGCCATTACGTGTTCGAGCTTTGGTGATGACTGTACACAACAATCTACCTAAGCAGATTCTTGACTCTTAGAAGGAGGCAATGAAAAGGAAGAATGTAAGGGCTGAGAAGTTGGGAAGATTGATTAAGCAAATATTCGAGTTTCGCCCCGATGGGACTCGTTGTTTCGAAAAGCATGTTTGGTTGCCACGATTTGGTGGGCTGGGGGACTTAATTATACATGAGTCACATAAGTCCAAATACTCCATTCACTCAGGATCTGACAAGATATATCAAGATCTGAAGCAGCTATATTGGTAGCCGAATATGAAGGCTGATATTGTCACCTATGTGAGCAAGTGTCCGACTTGTGCGAAAGTTAAAGCAGTACATCAAAGACAGTCTGGACTACTTCAACAACCTGAAATCCCCGTGTGGAAATAGGAAAGGATAACTATGGATTTCGTTTCTGGACTTCCTAAGACGCCGAGTGGGTATGATTCGATTTGGGTCATTGTCGATCGACTGACCAAATCAGCTCATTTCCTACCAATAAAGAAGACGGATAGCATGGAAAAGCTCATGCAACTCTACTTAAAGGAAGTTGTATGTAGGCATGGTGTTCCTATATCAATCATTTTGGATAGAGATAGCCATTTCACGTCTAGATTCTGGAATTCGCTTCAGAAAGCATTAGGGACAAATTTAGATATGAGTACCGCTTACCACCCTCAAACGGATGGTCAAAGCGAGAGGAAGCTACAAACGCTCGAAGATATGTTGTGTGCATGTGTGATTAACTTTGAAAGTAGTTGGGATCGACATCTGCCGTTAGTCGAGTTCTTTTACAATAATAGTTATCACGCAAGTATCAAGGCCGCACCATTCTAGGCTTTATATGCATGGAAATGTAGATCACCTGTCTGTTGGAGTGAGGTTGGAGATAGCCAACTCACCAGTCCGGAATTGATTCGGGAAACGACGGAAAAGATTGTTCAAATCAAGAACCGCTTGTTGACCGCTCATAGCCGCCAAAAAAGCTACGCGGATAGGATAACTAAGCCATTGGAATTTAAGGTCGGGGATATGGTATTGCTCAAGGTGTCGCCTTGGAAGGGCGTTATTTGTTTTGGAAAACGCGGAAAGCTGAGTCCACGTTACATCGGACCATTGAAGATCTTAGCAAGAGTAGGTCCGGTAGCTTACACGTTAGAACTACCTGAAGAGTTGCAAGGGATTCATAGCACGTTTCATGTTTCCAATCTCAAGAAGTGTTTAGTGGATAAAAATCTCATCATCCCACTTGACGAGATTCAACTTGATGATAAGTTGCACTTTATTGAAGAGCCGGTAGAAATCGTAGATCGAGAGGTTAAGCGACTTAAGCAAAGTCAGATTCCTATCATTAAAGTTCGCTGGAATTCGCGAAGAGGACCGAAGTTTACTTGGGAACATGAAGATCAGTTCAGAGACAAGTACCCTCACCTCTTTGCGGGAAATTAAAGAGCGGATAAGTCAAACTAAGTACCGGGACAGCCCTCCCTTAAGGTGGGAGGAATGTAACAACCCGAGTTTCAAGACAATACTTACCTCGAGCCATGATAATTATTTTACTATATAGTTGGATATAGTTGATGTATTTTTAGTCGGTTTGGTGAAAATTTCCATTTATTGGGTAATTACAAACTGTGTTTCAAATTCTATTCGTTTAAGCGTCTAAGAAATTTTAAAAATTGTATATTTTTGCTTCGAGAGCGAAATTATATTTATATTGGTGTTTTATAGCTTTTCCCGTGTTTTAGTAAAAACCGTGTCTAAGGTCGTGCTTTACGTGATTTAACATTTTATTAAATGTTTTAAACTAAATAAAGTTTGACAGAAGCAAAATAATTACGAATTTATAAAACCCGAGCCTATGGTCGGTTATAAGCTCGAAACAAACACCTTTGTAAATTTATTTACATGTTTTGGAAGATTAAGGACTAGAAATGTCAAAAGGCCAAACTATTCCCCTATATAAACAAACACACACACTCATTTTCATTTTAGAAAAAAAATTTCTTCCTCCCTTGCTCCCCCTCTACGTCCGATGAGCACCACCACCACCTAAAACCCGTCGCCGACTTACATGCAATACGATCCGATTACAAAATCTTAATACCCACACTAAAACAAACATATCCCACTAAGAAATTTCAACATGCAATAAGTATTTTGCTAGTTTTAATTTGGGTCAAGTTCTTGAAGATTTGGGTTGAAAATGGTGATTATTTGTAATAGATCTAGTGTATTTGAAAGTGGGTTTTGATTAAAAAGTTGTGATTTTGTTTTTTGGGTCTTGTTCGAGCCACGTCCAAAGGGGGAAATCAGAAGAAAAGTTTTGTAAGCTATTTTTATTGTGTCGAGTTGATTGTAAAAATACTTTTAAGCTTGTCGCATTGTTATTTCACTTGTTTAATTTCATGTATATGATTTATACTAGAGATCCGAGTGCAAAAGTGTCAAATAAGTATTTGGTTGTTAATTTGAAGTTGGATGGGTTTATCTCTACTACTTTATAAAGCATTTAGCCCATTTTCTAAAAATAGAATTAAGTAAAAAACATTTCCTCTTTGGGAAAGTTTATATTGTATATGTTTTATCAATATTAAGGTCAATGTAACTGAAAATTAAGTGCCTATTTTATAACAGCCCATTTAAGTGTATTAATGTAGTCAATTTGTAACAGTCCATTTAAGTGTATTAATGTAGTCTATTTGTAATGGTCCATCCATTTTAACCCACTATGAAGTACTATTTAAGTGTATTAAGTGTAAATCATAAACCTAAGGAGTATAAAAACCTAACACACTGAATAAAATTACTCTATCATTATTTTTCATCTCTCTTTGTTTTCTCTCTTTAAAAAGCACAAACACCTCTCACTCTCTTTTTTAAAACCACTAAATCCCGCTACCACACATATGAAATTTCGCCGCCACCACCATTTAGTTCTGCCGCCACCTTTGCCAACATCATGTGCCGTCACAACGACCGATTTATATTGTTTAGGTGGGTTTGGCTGGTTGTTTTGAAGTAGGTGGTTTGGCAGGTGTTTTTTTATTTGTGGTTTTGATTGTGGTGGTTAGTGATTGAGATCAAATAGGAACTGGTTTTTGGTTTATGTCATGGTGGTTTCGTGGTTTCGTTTTCGGGTCTTAGCCGGATCTTGGTATGTTGTTTTAGCCTTAAACCGTTGTTGTGAAAATGTTGTGGCAAAAGGCTTTCTTTGTTTTGTGTTAGATCTAATTCCTTGTAAAACTTTGGACTTAAAGATTGTTTCATGTCGTGATGAAAATCATATGTTATGATGGGAGATGAAAGTATATATAATTGCGGCGTGTAAAATGAGTTTTCAAAGTTTGTAAACTTGCTTTTTATATTTTTGTTAGTTTTTCTATTTGTATGCTTTTTGTATTGTTTTGAACTTTTGTTAGTTGATGGGTTTTCTCTACTTCTCTATCTCTACTATCTTATAAAGGATTTAGGACCTTTCTAAAATGGAAGTCTTAAAAAATTAAGAACAAAAAATATTTCTTTAAAAGGAAATTAACAAACTATTAATCAAATTGTATTATTGTTCATCCCAACTTAAAATTAAAGTGTCTTCATGCACTTCATTTCGTAACATGCTTATTTTGTAACTATCCCTTTAAGTGCATTCATGTGATCTATTTAAAACTATTTATTAAACATCATTTAAGTGTCAATAAATATCTATTCTAAACTTCTAAACTATATTATAATGCATTTAGGACATTAAGCTAAATGGTAAGATTTAAAATTAAGACATTTTAACTTGTTTATTAAAGAAAGTTTTAAAAATATATGAATATAACGCATGGTCATAGTAACATTAACAACCCATTCTATTATGAAAATTAAATTTAAAATTATAACGGTTCATTAAAAATAAAGTTGTAAGTTTGTAACAGTCCATTCTCTTTAAAAAACACAAAGAACTATCTCTCTCTTTCTATTCATATAGCTCCTTCACACAAAACGAATTTTTATGCATTAAAAAACCCATTTAACTATTAGTAACCGTTGTATATTATTAATACAAATCAAACGCAAAACTCAATATAAAAAACAGGTTCTCTTTCCTCTCTACAACCTAAAAAACACATCACGACCCTCTTTAAAAAATTAGCAACAAAAAACGTCTGAAATTCAATGCTTTAATAAAACCTTAATAAAAACATTTGGGCCTCACAAAAAAAATTAAATTTTTATATAACCATCACTTAAACAAAAATGTTTCTCATTAACCTCTTTATGGCCTTAAAAATTTCCTCACACAATGCTTATTAGTAATTAGTAATTAATATATATTCAACCCCTCATCAACCTAACCACTATATAAAGTCAATACACAACCAAATCTTTAAGTACGCAAACATATTATATCAACAATGTAGATAATAAAAAATTAATCATCAACATTCTTACTAAAAAAGTACAATTAATATATCACATGATACAAAACAATAATGCATAAATCATCTTATAATTTTTTTCCTTTTTAAAACATAATTAAATAAAATTTACAATTAATTAATGATATTTTTGAAATATCCCTCACTAAAAAATAAACCTAATATAACACATGATACAAAATGATAATGCATTGATCATCTTATCTTTTTTTTCTTCTTTAAAACACCACTAAATGAAATTTACATGACATTAAGCGGGTCATAAAAACCAATCTTTTATGTAGTTATACTTTCTGACACCGCATTTTTCGACCATGCAATGGACCACTATTTACGACCACAACTTAGCAATATAGACAGCATCAGGTGGCGCTAAAATCGCTACTCTCAATGTTTAAATGTTGGTGTATATAATATTACACGTCCAAAACAACTAGAAATAGTTGTGACCATCGTTTTCGTATATGCACGGTTTGTCTGCCATATTTTATGAAATAGTATGCGGTAAAGTTGTTTCTTAAAGCTATCTATATGCGTAAAGTTAGCATCATGAGAAACATATAAACGCTTAACAAAATTTTTGATTATAAGGTGCCCGCCGCCGTAATGCGCGGGTACCCTGCTATAAAAGCTTTTTATAATGTTACTAAATTAACAAGAAAAAACAAGCTAATTTCAATAATAACATCTGTTGAACATTTTATTTCCTTCTATAAATGCAATTCATCAAAAAGACATTGCTATTGCCGAAAAATCAAAATCACACGGGTACCCTCCGCCGCATTGCGCGGGTACCTGGCTAGTTGTATATAGATAAGCTAGTTAAGAATATTTTTGATGTCGTTGAAGGTGAAAAACGATGTCGTTGAAGGTGAAAAACGAGAAATTTTTGAAATCTAATTTAAACATTGGAAAATGATAGAGTATATTCTTGCGGTCGTTTTGATATAAAATGGGTCTCGTAACTCTTAATGAGTCTTCTACGGCCAAATGAAGCTGAGTAATATTTTGTAGGAAAAGTCAACTACGAAAATTGACTTTTAAAAGTCAAAGATGTGTAAACTTTTGAGTATGGTCTTTCTATGTCAAGTGATTGGTTAAGTTAGTAACATAACGATAAAATATTATTTTGGATTCTATATTATCCTTACTTTCAGCAACTTTCTAAAGATAGAAACTTTTTAATGGTACAACATTGTTGGTGCGTCGAAATAAATATTTTGAGTCGCACTTGGAGATTCGTGGTATATAATTATATATATGTAATAGCTAATATGCAAGTATGCATTATATAAATTATATTTCTCGTAGTCACGTACCGTTATATATTATATAGATCGCGGTTGAGAAGTGAAGTTGTTTGCTCGTGTTGAGTTGTTTGATTGGATACTTTTGCTTAAGGTGAGTTCATAGCCTCGTATTTTAAATCTTTTAATTGTTTTATAAACCCGCGAGGGAGATACATGATTGTTTTTTGAAAATCAAACACATGTGATTTTATGGTATGCTGGACCCGATTATGAGATATTTCCGCATAAGTAGCTATTGCCAAAGTCCCTAATATCATGAACCGTCAATTACCCGTGAGGTAAACGCTTGTACATTAAATAGATCTATTGGGTTTGACAACCCCGTCGGGGGTACGGATCCATTGGTGAACACCCTGTCAAACAGACATTTTGTATGTAGACGAGTAGGTATGTGGCAATAATACCTTGTTTCTGGGTAAATTTTAGACATATGAAAAGATATATGTAGTGTTAAGGTATCGGTGTCATGAGCTTAATGCATGAAATGAATGTGATGCATTGTATTCGTTGCAATGTTTTTCCCGAGAACTATACGTGTGTTCAAAGTTTTATACTCATTGTTTATAAACTCTGTGGATTCACTCAACAATTTTGTTGATATTTTTAGCATGTTTTATCTCAGGTAACCAAGAATGATGGCAACGATGGAGTGGAGGTCTTATGCGTGTGGTCGTTTGTGTAGAATCTTGTTAATGTGTTCCTTGTTTTTATAAAACAATGTCTTTAAATTTGAAACAATTACTTTTCAAATGTTGTGATGGATTTGGTTACGATTTTTGTTGGGACTAAACACATTTAATCTGATTTTGAATAATGGAACACATGTTTTGTAAACGTCTCTTTTAGGGTTGTTTTCTATATCTTGGTGTATTGCGCTTTGAAGTAACACCCATTGTGGATTCCGATGCGCATTGTAAAAATGGGGGTGTTACAAAAACAAATAGTAATGTTCGGTGGATGTTGGTCTACACCAAGGCTTATATATTATTCGGTACCTTTTTTTCCTTAATTATCGATGAGTTATCATGGGGGATACAAGAGAGCATCCATTGGTGCTTGATATTCGCAGGTGATATTATGCTAGTTTCGGAAACGACATAGGGGCTCAATGGTAGATTGGAGCGATGAACGGGGGTGCTAGAAGACAACTGCTTACGATTCAACAAAGTGAAGACAAAATACATGCGATGCGACTTCAACAGGAACTGAATGACTAGATGAAGGAAGCGGAAATCTGAATTGGCGAACAAATCTTACAACCGAAGAGTCCTTTAGATATCTTGGATCTGTAATTCAAAAATCTGAAAGGATAGAGGACGATGTAACACACCGTATACAGACAGGCTCGTTGAAATGGAGAGCGACCACAAGAACCCTTTGTGACTAGAACGTTCCTCTAAAGCTGAAAGGAAAATTTTTTAGCGTGGCGATTCAACAAACTATGTTGTACGGCTCAGAGTGATGGCCGTTAACGTAAGACTCTAGAAAAAATGATGGAAGTCACGGAAATGAGGATGCTAGGTGGACTTGTGATAAAAATATGTTAGACATGATCCGTAATAGAGTTTATAGAAGAATCTCCAAGTTGCGACTATTATCAACAAGATAAGAAAAAGGAAGATTGAGATGGTTTGATCATGTCAAGAGGATCTCACAGTCAGAACTTGATAGAAGAGTGAAGTCTATTACCATTGATGGCTTGATGAAAAAGGGTAGACCAAAACTCACATGGGAGGACATACTCAAAATTGACCTGAAGGAGCTTCTATTGTCTGAGGACATGACCAAATCGTGGAGAACTAATATTAGGGTAGATGAGTAGGGGACATAGGTATCGTGTTGCATTGCATTCCCTAGTTCATATAATTTTTTTTGCGCGTAGGCCCATCTTCCCATTTAGGAGTTCATGCCTGTAGGATTTTTTTGCTTTTTTGGCTTATGTACTTTCGCTTAGCTTGTTTCCCTATATGTGTTGGATATTTGTATCTCTTTGATGTCTCTATGGCTTTTACGTTTGTATTTTTTTACTCTCGTATGCGCTTTGGTTGTTATGCTTTTATTTGTTTGCATTGCTTTATCTTCTTATATATGCCTTTATGCTATATGTTATTTACAAGGTTTGAGTTGCCCAGGCGTTGCCGCGTGAACACTGTGTCGAAGCTTAGAAGAAAATTATAGTTCCTAATGACATAAATACATCTTCTGTCATCTATGTTGATAGAAATAATGCCTAAAAACGTTATTAATATTTTTCGATCTCACTACGTTTTGATAATCACAAAATGTAAAAACGCTTAATGTAAAATTAAACGTAAACAAGTAATTAGTAGTAAACTTTTATTTTGAAAATTTAATCACTTAAAGGTATGAATAAATAAATGCTTAATGCATTTTATGATCAAAGGAATTTTTATTCAACCTCATAATTTTTATAAAATGTTACAAACATTTTTATAACTTTTACAAAACATTTTTTACATTTAAAAGAAATGTTTTATTCAAAATAAATATTTTGAATTCAAATTTTCTACCCAAAAACAGCTAGAAATGTTCCAGAAAACACCTACCCTGGAAAAGACAAAAAAAGGAGCGTCTGAGCCTGGACGGCCCCCTTAAATACAAGGGCCCTTAGTGATAAGGGGGCCGACCATAGAGCTAAGGGGGCTGGCCAGACAAAAATACTCCCCAGCTTGCCTATAAATACTAGACTATTCCCCATTGATTTTCTCACCTTTTGCACTCATTCTTTTTTGTCTTAAATCAATCCATACATCTTCTACAATCTTTTGATCATTTAATCATAAAGCTTTGTTTCCAAGTGATTCAAGCTCCATTCCTCAAGTGCAAGAGAAGAATACTTCTTATCATCAAATCAAGAAGTATTGTAGTTTTGTTTTTGTTATTGTGAAGGTATAAGTATATCTTGTAAATCATTTGTGTATATTGTGAAGGTGTGTATTGTAGTTGTGTGTAATAGGTAGATTGTGGTGATCATTGTAAGTATAGTTAGATTGTGATGATCTTAGTAAGTAGTGTTAGATTGGTGTGATCGTAGTAGTTTAGGTGAAGTGAAGTTGTGAAGCGTAGTGAAGTTGTGAAGTAAAGTAAAGTAGTGAAGTGAAGAGAAGTTGTGGTGTGAATTGAAGTTGTGAATTGTTGTGAAGTAGTGCGGTTAGTATTTTAGTCCTTAAAATACAAAATTTGTGATAGATTGGTTCTAGCTAGGATTAGAACTCGACATTTAGCTTAGTGTCAGAAATCGATGTAAGCTTAGTTGTGTACGGTTTTCTCTGCCTAAAGGGAGTTTGTTGACATAGTGAAGAGAACTCTCGAGTTTGGTGCTCGGGGAGTGGAGTAGGGCGAAGAGGTGCTTCGTTACTGAACCACTATAAATCCGTGTGTTGTGGTGTGATATTTCTAACTCTTATCTCTTGTCTTTCATATCATTTATTTACTTATTTGTATTGTTCATTTTGTGCACATATTGAGATCACATAAAGTCGAATCTAAGTTTTTATAAACAAACTATACATCAAATTAAAAAGCGGTAAACTATTCAACCCCTTCTCGTTTTCCACAATTGGTATCACGAGCCACGTCAAACAAGATTTTTAAGATAAAATGTATTTTAAAACTTGAATCGATCTATGAAATCAGAAAAATATTTAGAAGAGAAATCTATGCAAAGACTACCACTATTTGAAAGTGATGGATTTATTTATTGGAAAAATAAATTCGAAACTTATGTGAAATCAAAAGAACTAGATCTTTGGCATAGTATTACCTATATTGATTTTCCTCCCGTCCAAAAAAATCCCGAAATTAAAAATGATGAAATTGTACTATTTGATAAACAAAATGATGATCTTAAAAAGAAACTCGCTAAAAATAATAAAGCTAAAATGGTAATTTATAATACTTTGCCACGTAAAGAATACGAAAGAATTTTTATGTGTAAAACCGCAAAAGAAATTTGGAATACTTTATTAATCACACACCAAGGTAATAGTCAAGTCAAAGATAACAAAATACATCTTCTTATTTAACAATATGAACAATTTACGATTTCGAAAGAAGAATCGATAGATAATGCTTTTGCTAGATTTAATACTATTATTACTAGTCTGAAAGCACTTAATGAAGGTTTTTCTAGCAAGAATTATGTTAGGAAATTTCATAGGGCACTTCATCCTAAATGGCATGCAAAGGTTACGGCTATTGAAGAATCAAAGGATTTAACATCTTTATCACTTGACGAACTTATTGGAAACTTGAAAGTTTATGAAGTGATAATAAAGAAAGATTCTGAAATGGTCAAAGGCAAAAGAGAACAAAATAGATCTCTTGCCTTAAAGGCCAAAAAGGAATCTAGTGATGAAGACAGTTCGACCTCCGATAGTGAAGACGAAGAATACGCCATGGCCATGAGAGACTTCAAGAAATTCTTCAAAAGACGAGGAAGATTTGTAAGACAACCACACGATGAAAGAAAGTCATCCCAAAGAAATAAAGATGACAAGAATGACAAAAGCGAAAGAAAATGCTTCAAATATGGAGATCCAAATCATCTTATCAGAGAATGCCCAAAACTATTAAGAAACCATAATCAAAGAGCCTACGTTGTAGGATCATGGAGTGATAGCGACAAAGAAGGAGAAGAAAAGACTAAGGATGAAAAATGTCTTATGGCTAAAGCATCCAATGAGGTATCTTCCGAAACCGAATACTTTAGTGACGACCTATCATCATTAGATGAAAAAGACTTAGATAGTGAATATAATCGATTATGCAAAATATGTCTAAAAGTCACGGCTAAAAATAAATCACTAAAACAAATTAAAAATCAATTTTAAAATGAAGTGCTAGAACTAAAAAATAAATTATCTAGATTAGAAAATGGCAATGAGGCTAATGAAGAATGTGATATATGTCAAGACCTTGGGTTTAAAAATGAAAAGCTTATGGAAGAAATTTCTAAGCTTAATCAATTCAATAATAGTAGTCACTCAATTAAGAAAATAATAAGTTTTCAAAAACTATCCGAAGATAAATCCGGTCTAGGATTTAACTTTACTAAATGATCAACAAGTGAGACTAAACAAGTAAATTTTGTAAAGTCAAAAGAAATTGAACCTAAAGAAAATTAGTTGAATCAAATTCAACCCCAAGACCAAAATTTATACTTATAAACAATACTAAAATTCCCATTGCAAGCGATGATGAAGTAAAACGTTTTTATAAACCTTCTTTAAAACCCGGAGTCAGATTTACTAAACCCAAAATGAGGTCTAAAACTCCTCCTCCGAAAAGAACAAATAATTCTCACCCTCGGTTTAGAACACCACAACCAAAGAAAGATCAATGTAGATAAAGTTATCCTAACACTAATAATTCAATGTTGAATTATTCACAACAACCAAACTTTGCTCCATGGGGAATATATTCACCCTATACGTATCTGAATCAAATGTAATCTATGCAAAATATGTTTGGGACTAACAACTTTGGACCCATAAGACATTGGGACCAAATGGTTAAGTTGTTATAACTATTAGGTTGAGATATTTATGAACATTCTTTGGAATCCGACGAGTGAATTGAAGATCATATATTCTATGATGGGATTACCAAAAGATTTCATCTTCAAAGCTTGTTCACTTGAAGATGTTGAAGAAAACACGTTATGGGCAAAGGTATTTCTTATTTTCAAACTTCTTAGAACATAGATTATGTGCAAAGTTCTAAATGATTATGTATTATTATACTACAAGTAGTATAAGCTAAACAAAAGAGTTATAGTCATAGAATAGAAATTAAACTTTAGAAAATAGTATAGTCACTGGAAATGCCATTTGTTGGTTATCTAGAATTAAGTGAAAAGCAAGAAATTGTTCATTATGAACTTTTCTCTCACGTAGTTGAATTAGGATTCTCTACGTACCGCTATAAAATGGAAATCTTCTATGTCCATATGTAGTGAACTCACGTAGATGAAGAAAAGTAAGTTAGTGGGTAATAATTAACATAGAAGTAGGATTAGTTTTACACCATACTCAAGCGCCGGAAAGGCATGATACCAAAACACTATGGATGAAACAAACTCCCTTCGACTACGACATTCACCTCGACTTCATGTCTACAATGAACTACGTCTATGGAAACCGTCTTATCGAGCTTTGATTTTTTTCGTCACATATTAAAACATCTCTCTCATCTCGCAAACACTCTAAATCGTGACAATTAATTATTTCATTCGAATTAACTAATCTATTCAATTAACAAGAAGTTTATTGAAAATGTCACAAAATCTTCGATAAATCCTCCCTCGACTTGACAACTTAATTATCTCATCCAAAATAATCAAAGTATTTTTAATTAGCGAAAAGTTAATTAAAATGTCAATCATCTCTAAACCTCTTCTCGGTCTTAAATTCTTGACAAACATTTTTATCTGAAATTATTTAAGTTCATTTAATTAAACGAAAAGTTAATTAAATGTGTCAAGTATTTTCTTTTCATCTTCAACGTCATTTTTCGACAACTAGATTATGTTAAATAATATTACTAGTAGCTCCCGACATATTTTGATACTTGTATGTTGATAAAACTAGTCAAAATCGAAAAACCAAGAAAAACTTGGTCATTAGATAGGCGGCCCCCTTATCTTTAAAGGGATCGGCCTTGTTAAAAGGGGCGGGCCCCTTATCACTAAAGGGGACGGCCACTTAAATTCGCCAAACAGTCCTCTCTTCTGCAAAACTCATTTCCAAACACTCCATTCCAACATTTCTTCTTTCCCTGCTACTGCTGTGACGAACACACACACTCAAAAACTTCAAAATCCAATCCCCAAACTCAAAATCCATCCAATTTCGCAAGGGGCAAACACCTACAAAGTGATTAACAACATCTATTGTAAGATTCTCCATACTTTTCTCTTTCGATTTCATCCAATTTTGTTCTTAGTCAAAATTGAGTATTATTCAGATTTTTTTTGTGTCCTTTACATTCTTGTGATTAGGACTAGAAAATTCATAACTGTAATGATTCCCGTAGTAATAGGAATTCGAAAATTTATAATAGGATTGAATCAAATTTTTTTTGGGGTTGAAAAAATTCACAAGGATATATATACATTTTCAAAATCTTTAAAATGAAAATTTCAAAACAAAAATTAATACATTGTTGATTCACGCCAAAAACACGTTAAAATGATCATATATTGATTATCGAAATAACATATCTCAATATATATTTTTTGACATCATTGGTTAAGGTTTTCAAAAATAAAGGGGTATTTGGTTCATTTCATAGGATCGAAGTTTAGAGTCGAAATGACCTTCACTACACTTTTGTCACGTGTATAGACACATAACTAACACATATAAGTCATCAAGATATATAATTCATATATATTTTGATACATTTAATAAAAAGTAAAATAAGGGGGCGTTTGGTTTAACATTTTAAAATTGTTATTTTGAGTCAAAATTAACATCATCTCATTTTTGTTAAGTCACACGTAATGAAGTAAATTTAGTCGGCGAAATATACTACGTAATGTATATCTTTCGACGTTCTTAGTCAAGACATATGTTAATGAAAGATCGCTTGGATTATTTCCTAGAATCTTAGTCCAAGATCAAAATAATCCTTACTCTACTTATCTAACTTCAAAACACTTGACAAGATTATACTAGGTGTCGAAATATATAATTAATATATATTCTTCGATACTCTAGATTGAGTCAAAAATAAATTAAGGAATTTCTTAGGTTTTTAATTTTAGAGTCGAAGTAATCTTTCTTTCACATAAGTTGTTTTTAAAAAAATTCATTATTTTTTATATATTTGTAATATTTTTTGTTGTTTTTGTCTTGTTTAGGTGATAAACATGCCTCGATCAATTGTTGGTAATACCTCCCGTACTAAATCATATATCTCTAAAGTATCCGAAATACCGGGATTCTCTCCCGTCTTTGATCAATTCTATAAACCAATCGAAAACCGTTGCATTCACGAGGGCCGAGTCGTGGATCAACTCTATTACAAATCCAATGGCATTGAGCGATTGTTCACCAACATTCGCTTCAATTGTCTTTTCGAGATTAATGAACCAATCGTTCCTCGATCCATTCTAGACTTTTATAGTCAAGTCAAAGTCCAAACCGATGAATATGGTCATCTTCTTATCTCATTCATTGATCCAACATGAATTCATCACTCTCTCTCTCGCACAATTCGGTCAAATTCTCATAATTCCATATAATGGTCAAGCCGTTTTCACAAACGAATGGGACCTTGCATCTCTTGTATATTCCCAAGAAACTGAGGGACCATATCATACTGATCTTCCTACTCCCGTTGATATTCGTCGATTTCTTCAATTGGACCGTGTCGAGTTGAACCGCACCCTCAAAAGCCAAAATGTCACTCTCACTCCTAATTAAATTCTTACCAAAGAATTAAGACAAGACATGAAGCGTTAGGAAGAACTCATTCGTGAGAATGTGTTCGGACTAGGAGGCCACCGGGACCATATTCCGGCTAGTCTCGCTCACATGTTGTATTGTATTGTTGCCAAAGAACAATATAATCTTGCTTATTTCTTTGTCAAATGAATCGAATGTGCTCGGGCTACTTCAACCGCCAATCTTCCTTATGGCATGTTATTGACTCGTCTCTATCGACACGTCATGGAATATTATCCTCATCTTGATAATGGCATTTACAATGTCTTTGATCAAGTCATGCGTCCACTCGCTCTAAAACAAACCCAAAAACCCCGAAGTGATCGTGGAAAAGCCCGTCACTCCGTCTCATCAACATCCGCCCATCATAACTATGGATCTTCATCTCACCAAGGAGATGATGATGAGGATGATGGTGCTTTTCGTGCTAGTACCCCATCTCCTACCACCTATCTAAACTCTCTTCAACCACTTAATTACCAACGATACGACATTCCCACTTCTTCTCAACAAGATGATAATCTTCTCTTCGAGCGACAAACTACCTTGCTCAATCAATCTCAACAAATGCATGAAGAAGTTAGAGGAGGTTTCAAGTCATTCGGAAAAGCACTAAAAGGAGTTTTTAACAAGAAGAAGAGACGATGATGGTTGGCTACTAAGATTAGCTTCTTTGTTTAAGACTTGGTTATGTGAACTTAGCTTATATTCTATGTTTACTTATTTATGTGATGATAATCTGACTTAGTCGGAAGAATTTGAACGTGTTTAACTTGCTTAGGATCTCTAATCATGATGTATTATTAGTATGCTCCTTATATTTATTGATGTGTCGTTGTGTGGTGTTTATTTATGATAGTTCAAGTTTTAAATTTATATTTTGCCGACTCAACCAAAAACAACACTTTAACGGGCAGTGTACCCGATCGATGGTAGTTTTGTAGTAAGTAGGGTGTCGAACACTTAAAGCGAGGTTAAATCTCTCACTTTATTTATATTTTGGTTATCTAATCTAAGTTAATTCTAATCTAAGTCAAACCTATGCTAATCCTATGTTAGTTCTAATCCTAATTCTAACAGGTAAAAGGGGGTTTCAGCCTGAGAGACTGGCACGGGTTTGATTAGTGACTACAATTAATTCAAGACACTTTAACCCATACAAGCAAATTAACAGAAGATAAAAGAGAGGCCGAGCCTTATGATACAAAACTGTATTAGCCATCATTAATCTGATTAGAAGGTTGGTTTGTTTATTCAGTGCAATGATTACTTATCTCGAAGAGGCATATCATTCTTAGACTTAGGTAGGACTTCATCCTAAGACATAAACACATTAATTCTATCATAATTAAAGCATCCACATAAAACATCCTTATTACCTGATTATAATTCATCTTAGAGGACGACACCATGTATGTCGTACGAACCCTAGCTCATAGAGACTTTACCCACTTACTGCTTAATGCTAACTTGTTTTAGGTGGTAGTCCACAATCCAAACTATACCAATGATCAGAACTTATTAGTTAGTACTAAGCCACTACCTTCTATGGTACAACCGGTTCAATCAGGCAAGCAGGACGTTATTAGTGATCCTATTTGTTCCACCTATACGCATTACTATATGGAGAGCTACACCGAACTCTTAGCCTACGCCCAAACAACACCGAAGTTGCGGCACTTTAAATATGTAGAACTAGACCCAATTGAATGATAGGTCGCATACAAAAGCACGTAAACAAGTATAAGTTGATAAACATAAACAAGCATGTAACGATAAATTAAGCAATCGAGATATAAACAAAACCAAATATTTAGATCTTCATAATAATGGCTAATACCCGAAGGTATTAGCCTTCAAACATCATAATTAATACAAGAGTAATTGTTTTAGCCAAGGTAAACTAACCGAGTTAACGAATGATACCAAAAACTAGAAGATTACAAAAGTATAAGAAATTACACATTGTCTCCTATGGATTGGAATGCGTTGCAAGACCTTTTCTGCTCTTTTTCTTTTCTGAAAATTGACTTTTGTGGTTTAGGTATCGAGAATATGATTTAGCATACTCAAAACTCATTTTTGAGTTTTGTATTTATAAGGTCTGGAAGTTGGTTCGATACGGCGTATCCAATGGGTTGGATACGGTGTATTGGAGTTTCTTGGAGTAGGGACCACGTTTGATATCTTCCAGAATATTTTATTCCCATATATCCAATACGGCGTATTGGTCTTCTCTGGATACGGCGTATTGATCTTTATTCCTTTGTGGTCTTTGGTGAGGGCAGGCACGGATACTCCGTATCTTCCTTGATGGATACGGCGTATTGGTTGTCAGAATAGTAAATCTTCAAAATATCTTCGTTTAAGCTCCAGAATGCGCGCCTTTTGCTAATATTCACCAAGTACTCTATAATTACTGCAATTCTTAAATATAAATGATTAAGTAACAATTCTTTGCAATAATAATACAAAATGGGTTAATATCATGGGATAAATGATGCTATAAAATAGACGTTATTTGATTTCATCAAATATCCCCCCACTAGAATCCTGCTTGTCCTCAAGTAGCCTTTAGAAGTCTATAAAAATGTATCCCTAAGGATATTTTTTGTTAAATTATTTATTTGATCTATTACAAGTACACAACCAAACACCTCACGAAATAGGAAGATGAAAGCACTCAAATCACTCAACTAATCTATGTGGTAACATGTAACTAATTCACTCAATTGCTTGGTCGTGACGAGTATTCTATCATAAGCTTGGCACGAATACACATCTCCACCGCTATAGCTAAGGAGTAACAAGTTTATAAAGGTAAATATGGGTTTATATGAGAAGGTTTAGGGTTGATTACTCTAACTAATCTTTATCGATACCAATATTTTAGGAGGGCGACAAAGACCACACATACACACCCGTAATGACGGGATAGACACATGTGACTGCTCACTCCCACCTCGAATAAGCTAAAGAGTAGGAATAGTAGAGTAATATAGGGTATGGATCTTCTAACTTTCACCAATAGTAATAAACCAACAAGGTAGCTGAGACATGCATACATGGCCGTAACGACGGAATAGACATGCACACTCGATCACATCCTCATTCGCGTAAAACCCATGGTTAATGATTAGGAAAGGGAATTAAATTGTTGTTAAATAAAAATTACAAAAATTAAATTGTGCATTGTTTAATAAAAATTACGAAAAACCAAATAGATTAAGTCTAAAAACAAATGTTGCTAGGACACTTTTTCCTGATACGGTTACCCCACGTATAAAAAAGACCACAAAATAATAAAACTATTTTACAAAAATACATTTCTCATGATCATAAACGATTAAAAAAAACAAACAAATAAAACCTTAAAGCTTCGGGCGGTTATCCCTTTTATACGGTACAACTATCCCAATCATCCCTATTACTTTTACCAAGGCAAGTCGGCGATAAACTTTCCAACTTTATAACCCTATACTCTTACATCGTCGCATTTACTGTATTCTACGCGGAATAAATTGATCCTTTCGTTGGTAATTTCCTTTCGGTTTGCTTGCGAAAAAACGATTATCATTACATCACATTTCCTTTCTTTATCCTTTTTTTTTTTTGGGATTTTTCTTAATTTTTTTTGATTTTGCTTGTTTCTTGTTTTACTATACTACGAAATAAAAATCCCGGTGTTAGTTTCCACCATCTTTTCACTCGGGAAATTCATAGAATTATCATTCCTGATAATTTTTTATAATAATTCCTTCAATTTCTTCAGAGGTTTACCCATTAATTTAAGTTGAACTAGGTAAGTAAAAAATAACATTAAAAGTTTTGTTTTTTTCAATATTAACATAACCATTTTGCGATGTGTTTACATTTCTTCTTTCCAAAAAACCGTACCAAAGATTAGAAAAATTTTGGGGAACACAGATTTGGGGATAAATACAAAACATTTTTTTTTACACTTTTAAGGGGGCAAACTTAAGCAAAATGTAAAAAAAATTTAAACTTATCTTAAATAAGGGTTTGGGGACCTTAGGCTGTTAAAAAGGTTTTGTTGGACAAAAAACAAAATAATTAATTTGTGTAATTCCTAATAGATTGGGCTGCTACGGGGTTTGTTCTAGGGGGTATCCCTTACCTCTTAAAATGAGGATTTAAAATTGTCAACACCCCATAAAATTTTTTTAGGCGTCAACCCATTTTAAAAACCTTTCCGCATTATTATCTTTGAACCTTTTTATATGTTACATTTGAATCTGACAGTTACCAGGAAGTTAAAAAGCGTTGATTGGTAAATCTTGGAAAAAAAAAAACCATTCGGCTCGGGCGCGCCCCGGCATTGGTTAATAACTTAATTTAGGCCTTAACATGAGGGGTTATTTTAAACTTTTCTTTATGGTCGGAAAGGTTGTTTCGTAGAATTTTTTAATCAATCTTCCAATATTAATATTTTAGAGATTAATCTTTGTTTTAATAAATTGCGTTTTATTTTCGCGATTTTTTCGGACCAAACAGAAACCCTAGGGAAAAAAACCCGCAAACCTTTTCGTGGTAAACTCTCTAGGTTATCGTTATGTCTACTTGTTGCAATAGTAAAAAATATCTTGATTATCTTCCCCCCTCCATAAATTCAACGACGCCCCAAAAAAACCATATAAAAACTATATTTAACCTTGACTCAAAAATTAAATTAAAGGCCCACTTCATTATTTTTGGGAAACCATGTCACCCCATGGGTACATGCCAAGATTAGATAATGGGGGGAGGGGGGGGGGGTGACTACATGAGAGTGTCACTCTTCTTCTTGTGTAAGGGGACATCCCATTACAAAACCATTAACATTGTTGTTACTACCACATGTTGACTTCTTTTGGGGTTCCTTTGTGGTTAATGGGTCCGGGGACCAGAAAACCCAAGGGTTCTTCTTACCTACCCAACCTTTTTGGTGTGTGTTGGGCTACTTTAAATGCTTACAAAACAGGGACCCCTTGCTCCCTTATCTATTTCCCATATAAAATTACCCCCCACACCCATTCTTCACACTTTTTAAAGGTCTCTTCATATACAATTTCCAAGGACCTCACAAAAAAAATCTTTAATCTTCATCTTTCTCCTCTCTTAAAAACCTCACAGTTCCTAAAATTCTAAAACCCCCTTCATAGGGTTCCCATTTTTTTCTTTGGGATTCTTTTTCAAGATTTTCCTACAAGTGTTCTAAGTTTTAATTTTCCAAGGGGTGTTTTCCCAAGGGTATTAATCCAAGTATTTTGGTGGGTTGGATTTCCAATAGGTTTTTTCAATGGTTTATAAAAATTTAGGGTTTCTAATTTTTATTAAGTGGGTTTTTATAGATCTAGGTCATTTTTTTTTGGGTATAGGATTCTGTGATTTTCCCTACCTTTGTGTTCTTTCATTCTTTTTAAGATTAACTATTGGACCATTTTCTCTTGTGTCATTTCGTTTTTATTCTTATTGGACATATTGTTCCAAGTTTAAAGGGAATCCATGGTGGTTTTTATGTGTTACTTTTATAAAAAAGAAACATGGATTATAAAAAATATATTGACAAACTTTTACTTAAAAAATGGTAACAGTATTACTGTATTTTATGGTTTGGTGTTTTATTAGCTATGGTGAGGATGAGTTGAAGCAAAAAGGTGGGTTGTAACAAATAGATTTATGGTTTGATTGTTTAGGGGATGATTAAGAGTGGTTGGGTTGGTTAGGTTTTAGGTTTTTTTTTGCGAAAAAAAGAAGTTTTTGGGTTGGACTAGACACTATAGCGGTTCTTATGGGTTGAGTCTATGGTTATGTTTTATGGCGGCATTTTCGAAAAAATCATTGGAGGTGATGATTGAAAATTATAAATGGATGTTGTTTGTAGGATACTTAAAATGGTTTTTCAGAAGCCGGGAATAAAGTAGGTTTTTTGATAGGCTCAGGTTTTCGTATAAAGATCGTTTTCCGTATATATTAAAAACACTAATATACGGGACTTTTAAAAAAGGCCACAACCTGCTGGCGTTGGGCCGGAACTTGTATGGGGGATTTATTAACCGTTGTGTGGGGTTTTTTTCTTCTTATTTTTTTTTTTTTTTTTTTTTTATATCTATATTTTTTTATTATTTTTGTTATGGAAAAATATATTTATTTGCGGTGGGGCATTTTTGCAGGGTTGGATTTTGGGGGTGTTGGAGTGGGTGTTATAGTTGGAGTGGGAGGGGGGATGGTTGTTTTTAAGGGTTAGGGTGGTGGGAGGGGGGGAGCGACGAGGGTACTAGGTACGCACACGGGAGGGTGGTGGCTGGCGGGGGTGAGGGGGGGGGGGGGGGGGGGGCTTGTTCAATACAATGATCGGGAAACTTATAAGGGGAAGGGTTCTTATAGGTTGTGTGGGTTTATGTTGGGACAATAACGTTGTTGTATTTTTAAATTGTTATTTATTAAGTTTCTCCATTATGGGACAACATAATTTTATGCTTGACTATTGTATTGAAGGAACAGAAAGCGTAGAGGGGTAATTACAAAATTGTAGGTATCAGGGTTTTTCACACCTTAGCGGTTTGGGTTTTTCTCTAAAAAACATCTGATATATTTTTAGCCACACCAATCATTTGTCTTTAAGTGTAACATTTTTAACGAGCTTAAGGCGTTTAGGTCCGAAGGGGATGGTGCGTTTTAGGAAAGAAAAAAAAAATGGGTGGATATTAATATATTCGTCACTTTCTTTATTTAGGGGGGGGGACGGCATATAAATTAAACGTTCCCGAAAAACTATCATCAAAATAACTTACCCAAAATTTGGTAATGTTACTAATAAAAAAAAATGGCAAATATTTGGGAAAATATAAAAAAATATATACGTCAGGGTTAAATTAAACGGAAAAAGGAATAAAAAGAAAAATAAAAATAAAAAAAAAATAAAAAAAAAACTTCTTTAATAATTTTATTCTTTTTTTAGTATTTTAGTATTACTTTTATTAAATAAACAAAACACTAACAAGCAAAATACAAAAAATACACCAACATGGATGCCTTGGCCATTTTCTCTTGTGGAAAAGCGTATCCGTATACAAAAGTTTCGGTTATCTTTGTTTTCCTAGAAAAAAAGGCATTCTCATTCTATTTAGGTCGCGTTGTTGGAATATCCTTCGGCTTTTATTTTCTTCTTTCGTTGATTTTCGATTTCCCACCCCAACTTCTTTTCAAGGTTTTGAGTTGATTAAGCCCCACGTTTTTTTTTAACCGATTTAACAAATTTGCTTTATTTAACTATTTGGGCGTTGAGTAAATGGAGATGTGGAAATGAATTGTTTGCTTTTAAAATTAGGGGGGGGGACACAAAATTCTTAAAAAAACATGAGTTTTTAAACCTGTTTTATGTTGTTGGGGCCCACTATTGTTTTGCCTTACAAAACAACACTTTATTGCCCGACAACGAAAAATAAACTATCATCGAAAACCGGTTAGTCTAACCTATGGCCAATTGGGTTGTTGGTTTTAAAGTTTGAGCGCGATTGAATAAAATAAGATATATTGGGACTATGTTATCCCCATATTCTACTTTGGTTTTTCCCAACTTAACAAAGTACAAAACATATATATGGTTCATTTGGTCGGATGTTTTTGGTTTTGGTGGGCCTTTTGGTTTGGGGACAACCACCTGGTTTTGGGCAGGATGGGGGGAGGATAGAAGAATGAGGAAGGGGAAAGGAAAAGGAAGTGGAGGAAAAAAGAGGGGGTAAAGGGAATACTATGTCGTCGGCCATTGGATTTGGATTTGCATGGTTATTTTTTGAGGGCAATCGATGTTCATGAGATCTTTAGGGCGTTCTAGTTTAAACAGTAAAGTAAGTAAAAATACTTTTTATTGTGATGTTCTCTTGATTATCCTGTTATAGTGTTCGCCACAATACGTTTTTTGGAAAAATATTGTGGGGTTTCCTCTTTCTCTTGTACTAAAAACTTAATAATCCCTAATTGGAATTCACCAACTTTATGTTGATTCCGTTTTTTTTTTCAAACATTTTTTTGGTTTTCTCAGGCGCGAGTGGTTTTGTTGCGCCGCTAGGCTTGGCTAGTAAGATTTCTTGTGATGCTTAAAATGGAGTCCTTATGTTTTTTTGCTATGTGGACTATCCGTTGCCCAGATTTTCAAAGGGGGGGGCCAATTCTTAACTATTTTTATATAACTTCGTTGTCATTTGTCAATATCCTTTGTTATGCTTCTCCCGCTAAATTAAATACTTTCATTATGGTACCCCGAGTTTGGTAAAAACTTATATTAAGTTCTCTTTATGGTAAACGACGTAAAACTATTTTTTCCAAACGGTCCTTGAATTAGTTAGCGGGTCCTTTATTGCTTTGTATCGTTCAGAATTGTTTATGAGGGGGACGTCACTCGCCCTCAAAAACCAACGGTATTCCCATCTTATGGGGCCCCGGTCTCAGGTGGTGTGGGTGGTTTTCCTTGTTGTGACAGATTGGTAAATCTCCGAGCAACCCAAGGTTATTTATATGAGGAGGAAAACCATAGGGGTTTTTTTCCTGTTGTGTTGTTGAGTAGTGATTATAGGTTTCTCGGTCCTCTATAAATTAACTAGTATGTGGATTCATTATGTGCCCCTCTATTGCTTATGCCTTTCGTTTGTACTTTATTCTATCACACTTTTTGCTTATTATATATATATATATATTATATTATTTTTATATTTTATTTTTTTAAATTTAATATATTTATAATTTATATATATATATATATTTATATATACTATTTTTATTTATATATGGTTCATATTGTATATATTTATACTGTGTGGGCTAATTATATTTTTTGCCTTTTTTACCCAGGCCATTCAATTTAATTCGGTTGCTTCTATGCCTTGGCCTAATTGGTTTAATATAAAAAAAGGGTGGAAATGATATAATATATACAACTTTTGCTTGTTTGCAGG
The DNA here is from genome assembly GCA_026074375.1 of Tanacetum coccineum. NCBI lineage: Eukaryota > Viridiplantae > Streptophyta > Magnoliopsida > Asterales > Asteraceae > Tanacetum > Tanacetum coccineum. Next base: position 24,777 of record BQNB010025321.1, read on the forward strand.
GTTCATTGGGGCAGGGGATGAGGCTTCAGCATATTTGCTTTTTTTCTTCTGTGTTTTTAGATGACGAGGGCGTAGGGATTCTACCGCCCCCATCCTCGGGGTTATTTCTTTTTAAGGGGATTTATTCCTAATTTGCTTATTCCCTCATTCTCACTTCTGTCGGTCCTTGGCGCCAGAGGGGGAACTTCTACTATTGCTCTTGTTATTTCATCTTGCCGGACTCCTGTGGTTGGAGGGGGGAACAACTATCTTGGTCGCCTTACTCAACCCAACAGGATTTTGTGGGCTTGGTTCCCATTTTGGAATTTCTGATTCTGAATTCACCAGAGGGGGGGGAGACTGTTTCCTCTCCACCTCATAGGACATTTTTCATTGCTACCAGCTATTTTTTTTCACCACCCATTCTTTATGCACCCGATTTTTCTTCTTTGGGCTTCCTGATTCTTCTGAGTTGGCAGACCACTTTGCTTCAGGTATACGTTATATACTTTGGATAGTTTGGTTGCCTCGGTCTAAAGAGGGCGGCAACGGTTTGTACTTTAGAAATTTTTTTTCTTAGCAACGGCTTAAGTTCTAGGACCGGGTAGAAACTTTTAGTTAGGCTAGGGACATAATTTTTCAAGTAGCGAAAAACATTCCTTTTTTAGGGATATGGAAAATAGCAATCACGTTCCATCTTCATCATATGAGAGTTTTCCTTTGGTTTATTGTTGTTACTCTCCCACCCCCCCGCCCAAGAGAATTCGTCGACGTGGCGGGGGTTTCAACGCATTTTTCTTAATTTTTCAAAAAACTTCGGGGAGGGGGAGAGGCTTATTTTGGGGAGGAGGGGGCTATCAAGGGAGAGAGGGAATAGGCTATAGTCCTTTATGGGGTCGGGGACATTAACCGTTCCCATCTTAACGCTAGGGGCACACTGCTTCACCGCCCCGGTCCCCCCGCACCCCCCCCTCCCCTCCCGCTCCGCGTTTAAAGTACCGGCGCCCCCACCACCGAGTAAAATGTCGCCGCGGTGTCCGCCGTTTACCCCCCCCCGCGTTTAAAAAGTTGTTCTGACTCACGGCCCGAGGAAGAGGAATGTTTGGTATACCTCCTTTACCCATGCCTATAGACTTTGGCTATGAAGTGAAGGCGGTTTTTTTTAGTTGTTTCTCACCTTCGTGTTGCTTTTAATATGCTTTTAATGGACCCACCGCTATCTTCTTTCTAGTTCATCTTCGGATTTTCTTCGCCTAGTGCATTCTTAGGGGTTTGGGATTGCACCAGATCAGGATCATTCTTGAATCTTGGGGACTAGAGATGTAACCACTAGATTTGTGTTTTACCCTCCAAGGAAGAGGGCACCAACGTTGTAGTTGAGGAAAATTTTTGTCGGTTGGTCTGTTTTCTTGCCTCCATTAATTCTACTTTGTTATCCATCCCTCGGAATACACATACAGAGTCTTCATCAGGGAGATTAATCAGAGGATGACCATTGCATTCACCCATTCCACATTCTGGCATTGGGGCGTACCCATCTCGCATGGAGTTTGTAGATTCCTGGTTGATTTTTCTTCACCCATCATCTAACACCATTTTATGGGGGATATTAGCTCACCCCCCCTACCCGTTGCGATTCTCCTCCTTGCCAATCTCTTTAGAGGTTTCAGGAGATTTTCCATTCATTCGGTCTTGTGGTCTTTAGCCATATAATTGCATATAGAGGAGGATTTACCGAGATTGATTCCATTTAGAGAACCTGAGTGTTGTTTATGGGGAAGTTGGGGGTGGTATTGGTGGGTGGATGGGGGGATGGGGCATTTTTGTTGGGTTTTCGAAGGATTCATTGTTTTGGAAGATCTGTTGAAAACATAGGGATTGTCAGGGGATGACACCGAGGGGGGGCAGTTATGAGGGCTCGGACACCTGTGGCTAGGGGACCTCGTGATTCTTTGAGGTACAGGTATCGGGACCGATGTCGGACCAGCGCTTAGTTTCTGATGACGTGATTGTAGATGGCCTGGCTGGAAGCTGGAGGGGGAGGATTTCATCCTGAATTTCGTCGGGGGCACTAGGGATGGCCATTGTTAGGTTTCATCGGAAGGATATTGCCCAAACTGGACTTGGATTGGGGTTTAATTCCGTCTGCCATGGAACCTTTTACCATCACATTGTCCTGTGGTTTTCGTATATCCGTATTTGATTAGGATATTCGGGATTGGAGGGGGGGTGTGGGGACTATTTCAGGAGACGGTGTTTTTGGGAGGGGCTATTAGCTGATTAGCTAAGGGGGAACAGAGAGCACTGGTAGTTATGATCGAGAGGATTGAGGAGCTTATGGTTTGTGGGAGGGAGGGGAGGAAACCCCTCAATGAGTTCGTGCTGGCTTTTTGTACCTTGGATATCCTAGAGGGGATCGTGTATGTGGTCCTTCGCGACTGCAGTTGAAATAGGTCTCTTCCGGACTTTCATATGTTCACCCCCCCCTTCTTTTTCTCAGGAGGTGTAAGGTTTTGGTACACGGGTTTCGTTAGGCGATTTGTGATGGTACTCGGGGGGAAAAACTTATGGGAACAGGTTGGCTATTTCAGTTTGTTGGCTACAGGTCGTATGATACTTGGGTTTTTTTTTATTGATGTTGTTGAGAGGAGGAGGGGGGTACAATAAGAGGGACATTTGGGGGTTTTTCACCCACTTTAGGTATAGGTAAAGTTAACCATGTTGATCCATTGTGGGGGGAATCACTAGCTGATGGGTCTAAGGTCTAGGATTTCTAGGGCTCTGCTGTAAGAGAATGCAGTCTTAGTAGGAGGGAAAGGTTTAGGTTTAGTTGAGTAGAAAAATGAACGTAGTAACGTAAGTTGCACAGTTTTAAGGAGGGTAAGATAGTTAGTTAGAGTATGTTTGTTCTTTGTAGGTGAAAACATTGTAGGGTATGTAAAAGAGATCACTGTTTTGTGTATATGTGAGTTGGTTTTGCTTGTAAGGGTCATATGGGTACAGTGTTGGGGGGTTTTTTGGGGGGGGGTATCCGTCATGGATCGTTTTTCTGGTGCTTTTCGTTGGTTACTATTGTTACGAACAACAACCGAATGTAAACAAAATTCTAATCATGCCCATAAATATGTACCATCTGCAGCTTTCTATTCACTGTTAATGAAACCAAATAAGCTTCCTTTGTTTTTTTTTTGTTGTTTTGATTCTCTCGCATTTCACCCTATTTAAATACCTATTACTGGGTTTTATTTTTATGTAGTTCTCCAGGCATAAAAATATATCGTCGTCTTGTAATTTTATTTTTATTATTTCAAGACCATTATTAAAAATTTTTGATTATCTAATAAATCGTATTTTTATATATTTGTTTTCACATATTATCTCTCACCCATGGGTTTGTCTTTTGGGTTGTGTCTTTCTGGATTGTAGCTGGATAACATCACATTATTGACATTAAAAACACTCGTTTTTACGCTTTCGGGATGGATACCACCAATCGATATGGTCCACACCCGCTACAAAAAATGGGCGGACACGTGCGATAACAACCACGGGCGAAAATTGGGCGGATTTTTGTACGTGGTGTGGTGGGTCTCATATATACAAAATACTGGCACACAAATAAAACTTGATATGGAGGAACACAAATTCCTAAATAAAGAAACGAAGGATTTTGATTCTTCCTCTTTTGACTCTTTCTCAAACCCAAAACTGGTGTTGGACGGCGCAGGCTGGCTGCACTGCAAGCAAATGCCAGGCTGCTTCAGAGCGCCATCCTCTCTGGAGAGCTGGACAGCTCCGTGAGACGAGATGGTGAGAGTAGTGAGGCGTGTAAGCTATGTATTCTTGGGTCTTCAGTATGAGCATTGGGCGAGAAGACTAGCCTTCGGTGCTTAAATGCATCGTCAGCTGCTCGTTGGGGCGCAAGGCGGGGGGGGGGAGCCCGCAACAGAGCGAGGTGAAGGGGGGGGGGGAGGGGAGGGGTGAGGGGGTGTACGGGTGTCGGGCGGGGTAATTACACGAGGGTGCGTGGGGGGTAATAGGTGTGCGGTTGGGTGGCTTGGAGGTCGTTTGCAGTAGGTGGGGGGGCGGTAGTGGGAATTGTAGTGGTCGTGATGGTGAGGGTGGTTGTGTGATAGGGTGTTTATGTTTGTGGTGGTGATGGGGACTGTCCGGGTGGGGTGGTTCTAGTTTGTACACGTGCGTGTGGGTTGGTGGTTGGGTAGGTTTAGTGTGGGGGGTTGTAATGGAGTGACGTTGTAGGGGGGGGATGATAGCTCAGTTATATTGCTAATGTGATCCGTTGTCGGGAGGGTTAGTTAACGGGTCATGGTTATCTTTGGGTGGATTATGGATAGGCTCGTGAAGGGGTAGTAAGTGTTGGGGTATATTGCTTGGGGTTGTTCCTTTCTGTTTGTTCTTGATTGGATAAATCTAAATTAAAAGCTTCCTGGGTTTTACTGTTTTTTAATGTTTATTTTGTATGGTCCTGAATTTTGTTGGGGTTAGTGTTTGTTCTATTACTGATTTTTTGAGAGTACTATTTGATCGTTAAGTATGTATTATTATGGGTGTTACTTGGATGATTGTAGGTGGGTGGGGGTTGGTCGGTCTGGGTATTTACTTGCTTATTCTAATATATTAGCAAGTGTTTTTTCTTTGTTTATGTGGGTATTGTTTACCTATTGGTAACTTGGCAATTTTGGCGTCAAATCCTTTTATACATCAACTCCTATCAACTTTGGAAACAATTTTGGAACATTGTGTTGTTTCACCTTTCATTGTTCATTCCGGCTGGTTGTACCCGAAATGCGGGAAACATATCCGAACAAAGCAATCTTGGGTACAACTCCTAATTAAAGAGGTGGAGGAGCACACCGGGCACCCGCCCCCGGTCTAGGGGGATGGGAAATCATTTGTTATATAAAATGACAATAGAATGACCAATAATCTGGGGGGTCGGGAACTATAGAATATAAATAAATATTCATACAACAATACCACAATTTGAAATATATTTAAAAAAAACAAAAGTTCGTGGAGACATAATTCAAAAATTAACTATAATTATCTTTGAAAAACAAAAATCAAATAAACTTTATCAATGGGTCACCACCACATCTAGAATGGCGACTGGAAATAAATTCAACTATTACAAAAATTTGGTACCTATATTAATACATTAATGGGATTGACATATATGCATTTGCAATTAGGAGGAGGTAGATGGTATTTCTAATAGGGTTTTAATGGGAATATCCCAGGCCGGTTTTTTTTTTAATTTTAACTGGAAAAAATTAATGGAAAAAATATCGAAATGGAAATTACAATGTTAAAAGGAGTAGATCGTTTAGGTGCGTTGTCGTGTGGGTGTTGAGTGATTGGGAACACACAGATGCGGTGAACAGAGGGGTTGTGTTCGGTTGGTGTGGGTTTGCCGGGGGTGATATTCGGAGGTCAGTAAAATAGTTTAGTTTGGGAAGGGGCCGGGGGTTTAGGGCGGGTTTGCGCGGAGGGCCCGCGGTGGGTACACGTTTAGTTTAAGTTAATAAATGAGAATCACCGTTAATGTGGATTTAGGTGATTGAATTTGGGGAAAGAAAGTGGAGAGGCGGATTTACGGGGCCTGCCCTCTTTTGCCCTTTTTTCGGTGCGTCTGTTATTACTGTTTTTTATTTTTGTTCCTGTGCCTTGTTCTTACTTATTTTGTGTTTGTTTTTTCGCCTGGTCCCTGTGGGTTTTTTTTGCTGATCGTCTTCAAGACGAAGAGGGGGCGCGAGGGGGGTTTCCGCGATCTTTAGGATAGTTTATATGTTAGGGGGGCCCTTGCAACTCCTGTTGTCCTCTTGTCCTCTGTTTTGCTCGTTTTAAGTCCGTTTGTGTTGTAGTGCTTTTGTTTTTCGGCGCTTGTGGTTTGCTGCCTGTAGTTGATGCCTGTGTGTTGGCTGTGTCTCGGGTTGAGCTAGCTCCTAGCCTGGGACGAAGAAGGGGCGTAATGGAGTTTTTCTATTTGGGGGCCCGTCGCCTGGATTCGGTTCGTGTCTATGGATGGGTTCCGTTATGTTTTTGTTGTTGGCTCGCTTTGCTTTGTTGTTGAGTTGGCTGTTTGTTGTGGTATGGTTGCTTTTTGGTATTTACTGTTGATATCTGACGTTTAAGGTTTGAAGGGACCCGGCAGCTGGATCGGGTCATGGGCATGCGGTGTGCAGTGTGTGGGGGGTTGGTGGGGGGGGCGTCGGCCCGGTGGTTGATCGCGGGACACCGGATTTGATGCTTGTTGGCGGAGTTGTGAGGACATTGTTTTGGCGTCGTTGCGTCGTTGGTAGATCCTAGGTTTTTTTTTAGTCTGTTTGAAGGGTCTGACGGGAGATTACGATAGAGGCGGGGGTTATTGTGTGATTTTTGTTCTAGGATGAGGGATCCTAACTCTGGAATTATCAAATTGTGTTCTAGGGGCTTTTCCATCGAGATACGGGCCCATGTTTTTGGTTTTGTCCCTTTGTTTTGCCTTCTTATGTTTGTTTGGGTGTGTTCCTTTTGCTCTGTGGTTGTGGGGGTATTGCTCCGTCTTAAATAATTGTACTTACCAAAAAGTTTTCTTGGGAACGAACAAAAAATGTTTCTTCAAACCCAATGAGAGGTTTTAAACTGGGAACACTTATATCCCGTTTCGTTATTTGTCTCTATTTTTTGGTGGTTTTTGTTAGTTTGATCGGAGGTGATGTTGATGGAGATGATTTGGAGGTGGTTGGGGGGCGGGAAAAATAAAAAATAGAAATTTAGTAGATGTTAGGAAAGGGTGGGTGGGCAAAAAAGATTGGCGAAACAAATGAAAGTGAAAGCGAAAAAAAAACAATAAAGGTGGTGGTGGTGATGATAAAAAAAAAGCCCCCCCCCTTGTTAAAAAACGGTGCCAGTTGAGAAAGGAAATAAAAAGATAAAGAGTAAAAAATAAAAGGAAATAAGGGGATTTTGGGAACGCAAAAACTGTGTTTTTCCAAATCTTTTTCAAGCAAATAATAACTATCCGGAAAGATAAGGGGGAAGGTAGGAGAGGGGTTGAAGGGATTATCAGGTTATAAATGTATTGGATTTTTTTACCTGCACTTTTACCTCGGGGGATATAAGTTTGCCATTTTTTAACTTATATAATAAAATCCTCCACCCCTAATCCCACACCCCCCACGGGGGGTGCGGGGAAATTTAGGTTTAGAATTTTATCACAAATACGAGAGAAAAAACCACTTTTCGAAAAAACTTTGGGGATTGTTGCATATACGGATTTTTTTTATTCAATGCGAGAGGGAGTTGTTTTTTATTGTTGAAAGCTTACTGGGGGGGACCATGAAGTTGTACTGCCCCCGAGGAGAAAAATAAGGGACCGAAGAGGGAAATGAAAACCGAGAAGAAAAGTGAAGAAAAATAGAACCGAGGGGACACCCGAGGAAATGAGATCCAAAAAAAGATGGGAAAACCAAGCCGGATGAGCTAACAGTTAGTTTGTGGTTTTGTTTGTGGGGAATTTGTTGGGTTGAAGGAAACCAATGACACATGGCCTACCTTTAACACTCCTAAAAAGGTTTTTCCCATAGATAAACAAAAAAAGAACACTTACACGTTTGATGTTGTACCAATAATGGGTCCCTGAGGGGAGGGGAGGGGAGGGGATTGGGTTGAAAGAAAATAAAGAAAATTTTTTATTTGGGAAGTGGTTCTTTTCACGATATAATAAAGGAAATTGGGTAGATTTGCGGTTTAGAAATTAGGAAACCCACACAATGGGACTTATACCAAGATTGCTGGTTCACGAGAATTGGCCAAAAACCACTTGGGATGTGGGATTAAATAAAAAATGGGTTTAATGGGCATTATTGCTTTGTATTGGTAAGGACCAACGTACGAGAAACAAGGAGGGGGGTAGGGGGATTTTTGGGGGACAACAACAATAACTTTTATAGGGGGGAGGACATAACCGTGGGGCAACTTACAATAAAACCGCCCCACCAAACGTGGACTAGGGAATAACTGGAGGGTCAAGGAAATGTTGGCTTAGAGGACTTATTCGGCTTCGGTAAACCAATAAAGAAAGATGGGTTTTATGGAGGGAACAACTTTCCTTTCTGGCATAGGGGGTGTTAAGCCCTTAACACACATGAAGGGACAATTGTACTGCTAAGGTGTCAATAAAATGTAAGGAGGATTGGGAAATCTGTTCCAGGGTATTGCCAATGTTGCTTACTTTTCGTGGACTATTTAAAAACTAAACTCAAGGGATCCTCCAAGGGGACCGAATCAAGGAGGTTTTTCGTGTTTTTGAAATTGTGGTAATGGAAGTACAGGGACCCGTTTACCAGAAAGGGATTTATCCCAAAGTTCCCAAATAACCAAAAAAAAAAATAAAATAACCATGGGAAAACATACAGCAAGAGTTTCTTTGATTTTGCAAAAAAAGGGCAAAACAGGCCATTTTAATGTCACCTAGGTCGGGGTAGGGTGCGCTTTAAATCCGGGTTCCCAACCCCACTGTACGGGTAATGGTTCCTTCTCAAATTGATCATTCATGCATTTATTATGTTATTTGATTCCGGGTTTTTGCCGATAGGAAAGACTTTTTCGTTGTATCCAAAATACTCTTTAGTTTACCATTTTTTTTGCTAGAAATTTATCATCCCCTCTTTTTGCCTTAGGGGACGTCATAGCTACGCTTGTTCGGTCCGAGCTTAGCTGGGACGGGGCGGGGAAATAGGGAAAGAAAAGAAAGGAAAACAAACCATTTGAGGGAATAAAAAAATAACCTAGCCACATGTGGCTTTAGAGTAGGCTTTGTTACATTAGGATTGTTTAGGGGGGACATCCAATTTTTAATATCAACATAAATGCCCGACTAGGATTTGGGTAGGTTTTGAACGTTATCTTCGGTGGGCTGGATTGGTTTTAGCAAAGGGAAATCATGCATAGTGATTGGGTCTATGGACGCGAGAAGATAGTTGGCGTATTTCCTTTACGTTAAAATCAAATTTTCATGATCGTACAAGGGAGGACAAATAAGTGGGGGGGACAAAGGAGAAGAAATCCCAACGGTTGAGGCAGTATATCAATGTGTTTAAAAGGGGGGGGGGCCCAGGGAAGTATATTGGTAGTTAGGGGGTTGTGTCTTTTTTTAACTATTTTTCTTGAGCGCAGAGGGTTTCGGTTTGAAAAGAAAAAAAAAAAAGGGGGACGAAGTTCGGGAAGGGAGCATAAGTGAAGGAAAGGAAGCGGCTTCGGAAGGAACGTAGCCGGGAGGATTGTACGGGGGGACTTTCCTAAAAAGTCTTTTTCATGAAGGGGGGACTTTTTAAACCTAATGACCCCCACCAAATATGGACAGGGTTTGAAATTTCCCAAATCGGGATACTTAGTCATAGGTTTGCTTGCACCTATTTAGCTACGATCCCCCGGTATAGTATAGATTAGGGCCCCCCTCGGGCAAAAAAAATGGAAGGGAATTGGTCTCCCAACACAAAGAAAAAAAACTTTCTTGATTTAAAGGGATTTTATAAGGGACAAAGCCCCTTCCTTCCCCCAACCCCCCTGGGGAAAGCTTCCGGTTTTGTTTGTTCAAAAAAGATCAAAGGGACGTGGAACTTCTTTTTCAGATGTGGTGTTGGGGGGGGACTACCATCGAAAACTTAACATAACCCTTACCGTAAAAGATATCGAATTTTTTTTTTTTTTTTAAACCCCCCCACTTTTCCGAGGAAAATCGATGAACCTTATTTTGGATTAGTTATGGGCAAGGTATTTCAAGTGTTTGTTACTTTCCAATCAAAGGGATCGGAAACTTGAAGGGGGTTTCTTTTGGTCATCCCCAACCAACTCTGAGTTCTTTGTTGGTTAAGAGATTTTATCTCAAAAAGACCAGTTTTAGGGAACCCGCTTTTTTATCTATGGTCACTACGGGAGTTTCCAAGTGATGCCCTATTATGGTTTGGACCTTACGCTGGGTGCCGGCAGTGTTTCATGGGATTTTGGGATGAAACCGAAGTATGTTAGGGACACTACCGGAGATAAATTTGTTGGGATCTTGTCTCAAATCGGATTTGATATTCTTGATCTACCTCAAAGGGACCCAAGGGAAGAAAAGGAACCCAATGGATGCACATCTTAGGGGGGCGGGGGGGGGGGGGGGAATATACTTTAGAAAGTTGCTCAAGGAAGGGATGGAATTGTACGGCCAAAGTTGATCGAAGTATGACCTTTTTTGGCTTGTCCGAATAAGGTTTATACTATTTTATTGGGGGGACCCAACGTTTGATTTTAATAGTGAAAGGCATTCCCCACGTTTGGATTCCTGCGAAGGGATTGAGTCCCAATTCAAGGAGGCCCATTTCTGGGTTCACATCAAGGGACTCCCCAAACAGGAAAATTTTTCACCATTTTCTCAGGTCCTTTATCGGTTTACACTTATACCGACGATTTTATTGAGAGGGTTTTCTCCAAACATTTTAGCCAAATGGCCTCTGGACGGAAAAATAGATGGTGGGGATAAGGAAAAAAAAAGTTGTAAAAAAAGTTATCCAATTTAAGGGGTGGGGAAAAAGGGAGGGTGGAAAAAAAAAAAACTTGGCCTTTTCCCAAGGGGGGGGGGTACATTGAAGCAAAAAAGGTTTTATTTAGTTGCATTCGGATTTTTAAAGGTGGGGGGCCATGCCCGAGGAAGTGAAAAAAATCTTTGTAGTTTTTAGAAATTGTTTTGATGGGCTTTTTCTTCACAAAAGGGGATTTAGGCGCAAGTTGTTTTAGATTGCTAGAAAAGGATGAAAGGTCGTTTTTAGTGCTTTTATTGCATTCCCGGCCCAAATCAAAAAATTCCATGAGGGGAAGATCTTTTAATCCACTTTACAACCTTAATTTGGAATTAGGCGAGCAATGGGTGTTCGCTCTCTAAGGGGATGTAGGAGGGTACATTAACCTTTACCGGCACGAAGTTGGTGTCGCGGTTTGTTGTTCCCCCATGACCCCATAAGAGGTTCCAACAGATTTCTAAATCAGAAAGGCGTTTGAAAACATTGAGACACTAAACGTAGATGGGTTTAGAAAGCTGTTAAAGTGACTACAAACTGTGGAGGTTATGTTATCACCCGGGAAAGGCACGAATGTTCGGGGTGGCTGTGATGCGTTTGTGCCTAAAAAAAGGAGTATAACCCTAAGCCCACTACGAAGTTACGAATCCTTGGTTTATGAAAATTGGTGGTTTTAAATCAAAACAAACTTTTCCCTGTTTTGCAGATTCCCTTAAAAAAATTGCTTCAGGGTTAAGGCCAAGGTAAAGGTAGAACGAAAATTATGGAAACAAACAGATTTTTGCTATTGGGGGCAATGATTATGGGAAATCTGGAGCCAACGGGCAGGACGGGGAAAAAACATTTATGTTTTGGACAAGGAATTGGAAGTTGGATACCATGTTTTTTGGTTAAACTTGAGGGGGGGGCCTTTTGATTAATGCATGGGGAGGGGGGGGGGTCGCAAATAAGGATCGTAAAATGTATTTCACGGATTCCCAACCCAAGGATCGGGAACCCAAGGATTGTACTCACCAAGCTTTGGAAAGGAAAAGTATGACTGGTGGCCCAAAAATCATGGAAAAGCAGGAAAATGGGGGGGGGGGGACAAGCCCGTATGTCAGTAAATTTGCATGGACCTTGTGCAAAAGGGTTTAAAGGCAGCGGCCTTAAATTTTACACAAAAAAAATATAACCATTCGGGTTTTGTTGGTTCAAAACCTGTAAATTTTTGTTCTTTTTCCCAATATGGAAATGGGGGGGGTGGTAGAAAATACATTCTATGGATTTTTTGTTAACCTAAGTTACCTTAAGGGGGGGGGGGGACGACGTTTTGGTTCCAAGATACAATATGGGGTATTTGTAGGACCCCAAACTTCAACAACGGGTTTCTGTCCAAATTTATTACCCAATGAAAGGCAAAAACCCGGACACATTGGAAGGGGGAAGGTTGACGGAGGTGGAGACAATAACTTGAAAGGGAAAGGGGTATTAGGGTCTCGAGGTGGGGGGGGGCACCCATTGGGGTAGTTGCTTAGTTTTTCGGATATTTCTTTGATCGAGAAACAGTTAAGGGTTTGTTTTCTCATTTTATAGAAAAAATCGTTTTTATGGTGAATGTTTTGAAACGAAAAGGCACTAGGGTTTTAACTCGGATTGGGATCATGTGGAAGTACGGGTGGGCACTTACCCATTCCAACAAAAAAACATTATTGGGTCAAAGGTGAGGGGGGGGGGGGACCCATTACCAACCATTAGAAGGGGACGTGGTTCGAGCGTTGTGTGATGGTAACTTCGGGGGAAAGTGGGGGTAAATGGGGGGGACAGACCATCTAACCATTTGATAAGAGTTCTCTATTAACAACCAATTTATAATTATGGAGTATTAAAGCGGCCCACCCTTTTGAGGCGCTCTTGTTTTAATGGTCGTAAAACTGCACGGCTTTTTCGCCTATCTGGTTGGGGCTGAGGGGGTTGGGGGGAGGACCAAACTCAGGGCTCCACTAGGCTAGAAATTGTTCGTGGAAACAGACCAAAAAGGAGGGGGAAGGTTTTTCATTACCCAAAAATTCCAAGCCCCATCGTCTACAAGCTTTTGACGTTGAATCGGGGACAAAGGAGGGCTACAACTATATAAAGGGAGACGTTAAATATGCCCATTTAGAGAAGTTTTTCAAGTTGGGGGAAAAAGGGGATTTTTTATGTTGGGAAAGTATTCACCCTGGAAAGGGGGGGTAGGATTTTTTTTCGGTTTCGGGGACAAACGGGGGGTAAAAGTTTGAAAAACCCTCGTTATTTAATTGGGGGGACCCTATATAAGATATATCGCCAAAGTTCGGATACGAGTAGCCACTATCAAAACTTGAGTTTTTAACCCCGGGGGCAAATTTAACGGCAAACCTAAAAGGTCGTGTTTCATGGTGACCCTTTTTACGTCTCAAACCTTAAGACTAGATTGTGCTTATTCCGAACGTAACCGCTCGCTATTCAGTTAGGAACGAAATCCAACGGTTCGGGGACCGGGAACAAGCTCAAATTTCAGTTGAAGAAAAACCGGTTTTTTTTCTTAAAAATTATGGGACCGCGGAAGTTTTAAACGTTTTGGAACATCCCATACTTTACATACTTTACAAGGCAAGTGCGATAACTTCCACTTTATACAATACTCTACATCGTCGATTTGTATCAACGAATAATTGATCCTTCGTGTAATTCCTTCGGTAGTTGCGAAACGATTATCTTCAAACTTTCTTTCTCTCCTTTTTTTTGGATTTTTCTAATTTTTTTGATTTTTTTCATACTATACTACGAAACTCGGTGTAGTTTCACCATCTTCACGATCATAATAATTCCTGATAATTTCTTATATAATTCCTTCATTCTTCAGACGTACCATTAATTGTGATGGTAGTAAAAATACATGAGTTTTGATTATAATATACATAACCATTTGCGATGTGTAAATTTCTTTCAACCGTACCAAAGATAGAAAATTTTGGACACAAGATTTGGGAAATACAAACTTTACACTTTAAGCAACTAGCAACTGTAAAATAAACTTAATCTAATAGGGTAGGCTAAGGTGTAAAGGTGTGACAAAACAAATAATTTGTGTAGTTCCTAAAGGATTGGCTCTACGGGTTGTTCTAGGGGTATCTTACTCTTAAAATGAGAGTAAATGTCACACCCCATAAATTTTAGGTCAACATTTTAAACCTTTCCGATTATTATCTTTGACTTTTATATGTTACGTTTGAATCTGACAGTTTACCAGGAAGTTAAGCCGTGTAAATCTGAAAAACATCGTCGGGCGCGCCCCGACATTGGTTATTAATTAATTTAGGCCTTACATGAGATATTTTAACTTTTCTAAGTGTTTCGTGATTTTTAATCACTTTCAATATTAATTTTAGAGATTTATCTTTTAAATTGCGTTTTTCGCGTTTTTAACCAAACAGAACCCTAGAAACCCGCAACCTTTTCGTGTAAACTCTAGTTATCGTATGTCTCATGTTGCAAGTAAAAAATTTTGTTCATATCTTCCCCCTCCATAAATTCGGACGCCCAAAACCATAACTATATCACCTTGAACTCAAAATTAAATAAAAGGCATCTATTTTTGAAACATGCACCCATGGGTACATGCAAGTATAGAAAATGACACATGAGAGTGTCACTCTCATGTGTAGACATCCCATACAACATTCACATGTGATACTTACACATGTTGACTTCATTTGGGTCCTTGTGGCTATGTCCGGCCGAACCAAGGTTTACACCCACCTTTGGTGTGTGTTGGGCACTTAATGCTACAAACAAGACCCCTTGCCCTAATCTTACCCTATAAATACCACACATTCTCACACTTAAGGTTTCTCATATCATTTCCAAGCCTCACAAAAATCTTTCATCTCTCTTTCTCCTCTCTTAAAACTCACAGTCCAAACACCCTTCATAGGGTTCCCATTTTCTTTGATTCTTTTCAAGATCCAAGTGTTCTAAGTTTATTTCCAAGGGTTTCCAAGGTATATCCAAGTATTTGGTGGTTGATTTCCAAAGGTTTTTTCAAGGTTATAAAATTAGGGTTTCTAATTTTATAAGTGGGTTTTATAGATCTAGTCATTTTGGGTATAGATCTTGTGATTCCCTACTTGTGTCTTCATTCTTATAAGAATACTTGACCCATCTCTTGTTTCATTTCGTTTATTCTTATGAATATTGTTCAAGTTTAAGAATCCATGTGTTTGTGTTACTTTTATAAAAAGAAATGATAAAAATATCTTGACAACTTTTATAAAAATGGAAGTATTATGTTTGTTGTTTTATAAGCTATGGTGAGATGAGTTGAAAAGTGGGTTGCAACAATAGATATGATGATGTTAGGATAGATTAAGAGTGGTTGTGTTGGTTAGTTTTTGCGAAAAAGAAGTTAGGTTGGACTAGACACTATAGCGGTCTTATGGTTGAGTCTATGGTTAAGTTTATGGCGCATTTTCGAAAATATGAGTTGCTGATTGAAAATGTAAATGAGGTTGTAGGACACTTAAAAATGTTTTCAATAGTCGAAAAAGTAGTTTTTGGATAGCTCGTTTCGTATAGATAGATTTCCGTATATTAAACACTAAAAACGGACTTTAAACGGCCAAGTTATGGCGAAATGAATTTTGAAACACTTTTTGGAAAAACAAATAATGTAGTTGCTGATTGGATTAATAAATAAGGTTTACAGACACTTTCGGGCTTATTTGAGCTTTTAAAACCTTAGCGAAACATATAGAAACCTTAGGATATTAATTGGAAACTTTAGAGATGTCATAAACATTTTTATGAGATGTCGAGACTAACAAAAATGTAGGATTTCTAAAAATGATATATTTTAGCACATATTAGTTAAGTGAACATATGAGTTAAGCGTTTAGGTCGAGATAGTGCGTTTAGGAAATATGGATATATCACTTTATAGGGGACGGTATTAACGTCCCGAAACTAAAAACTTACCCAAAATAGAAAGTTACTAAAAATGGCAATTTTTGGATAAACGTCAGAACTTAACGAAAAACTCTATAATATTATTTAGTCGTACTTTATTAAATAAACTAAAGCAAAAACACACATGGATGCCTTTTCTCTTGAAAGCGTATCGTAAAAGTTTCGGTTATCTTTCGTTTTCCTAAAACGCGTCATTTATTTAGGTCGCGTGTAGGATCCTTCGGCTTTATTTCTTCTTCGTTGATTATCGATTCACCACTTGCTTAAGGTGAGTTCATAGCCCCACGTTTTTACCGATTTACAAATGCTTTATACTTTGGGGTGAGAAACATTGTTTGCTTTTAAAATTGGACACAAGTTCTTAACGTGAGTTTTACATGTTTATGTGTTGCCTAAGTTGCTTACAAACCACTATTGCCCGAACTATCATGAACCGTTAGTCACCTATGGCCAATTGGATTGGTTAAGTGAGCGCGAATGAATAAATAGATCTATTGGGACTAATTATCCCTATCTGCTTTGGTTCCACTTAACGAAGAACAAACAGATATATGTCATGTCGATGTGCGTTGTGGTGGTCTTTGGTTTGGGACACCAGTTAGGGCAGGAATACTATGTGGCATGATATGATATGCCATGTTGTTATTAGCATCGGTGTCATGAGCTTAGCGTAACAGTAAATACTTTTTATGTGATGTTGTATCTGTTATAGTAGTCGCATACGTTTTGAAATCTTGTGGTCCACTCTTGTACTAACTTAAACCTATGAATTCACCAACATTATGTTGACGTTTTAAACATGTTTTCTCAGGTGCTTAGCTTGGCTTGATTCTTGATGCTAAATGGAGTCTATGTGCTATGTGACTTCGCCGATTTCAAGACTTAACTATTTATATACTCGTTGTCATTGTCAAACTTTGTTATGCTTCCGCTACATTTAACTTTCATATGACCGGTTGTAAAACTTAAATTAATTTTCTTTATGCAACGAGTAAACTATTTTTCAAACGTCCATGATTAGTGGTCGTTCCTTATTGCTTTGTGTTCAGATTGTTATGACGTCACGCCCTCAGACACGTATTCCATCCAGGCCCCGTCTAGGGGTGTGACAGATTGGTAATCAGAGCCAAGGTTATAGAGAACCAGGTAGTTATACTAGGTCTGGTCTATAACCAGTATGTGATCCTATGTGCCTCTATCTGTGCTTACGTGTTGTCTATCCTTGCTATACATATATATAAGATTTCTATATATACTTGAGGCTATTATATATTGCCATATTTACCTTGCCATTCATTTCATCGTTTCTTTATGCCTTGCATGGTTTCATATAAAGGAGATTTATATAAACTTTTGCTTGTGCAGATCATGGCAGCTTCAGCTATTGCTATTTCTTCTGATTCTTTAGATGAGAGCGTAGGATCACCGCCCTCTCGGGTTATTCTTTTTGGGGATATTCCTAATGTTATTCCTTCTACTTCTGTGGTTGCGCCAGAGACTTCTACTATTGCTCTTGTTATTTCATCTGCCGCTCCTGTGGTTGAGACAACTCTTGTCGCTTCACCCACAGGATTATGTGGCTTGGTTCCCTATTTGGATTCTGATTCTGATTCACCAGATGAGATGTCTTCACCAGAGCACATTTCCTTGCTACCAGCTATTTCACCATTCTTATGCACCGATTCTTCTTAGGCTCCTGATTCTTCTGATGGACCACCTTCTCAGGATCCGTATATGATAGTTGTTGCTCGTTAGAGGAGCAAGGTAGAATCACGTCCATCATCATCATATGAGTTTCCTGTTGTTCTTGTTACTTCCCCGCCCAAGATTCGTCGACGGTCAACGATTCTTATCCAACTCGGGGAGGCTATTCCTTTTGGTCGACCTTACCGTACCCATCTTAACGGGCCGCGTAAGTTGTTGACTACGAGGAAGAGAGTTGGACCTTTACCAGCTCGTAGACTTGCATGAAGGCGTGTATCACCTCGTGCTTTAGACCACCGCTCATCTTCTTCTAGTTCATCTTCGGATTCTTCGCCAGTTCATTCTTCGGGTTTGGATGCACCAGATCAGGCTCATTCTAGATCTTCGACTAGAGATGTACCACTTAGATTGTGTTACCCTCCAAGGAGAGCACCACGATGTAGTGAGGAATTTTGTCGTTGGTGTTCTGCTCCATTATCTACTTTGTATCCACCGAATACATCAGAGTCATCATCAGGAGATTCATCAGAGAGACCATTGCATTCACCTTCACATTCTGCGGGACCATCTCGCAAGAGATGTAGATCCCTGGTTGATTCTATACCATCATCTACACCAATTATGGGATCATTAGCTCCTACCCGTGCTGATCTCTTACCATCTCTTAAGAGGTTCAGAGATTCATATTCGTCTGAGGCTAGCATAGAGGAGGATACCGAGATTGATCCTATAGAGACTGAGGTTGATATGGAGTTGGGTATTGGTGATGGGGATGATGTTAGAGATCATGTTGAGATTGAACCTAGGGATGTCAGGGATGACACCGAGGAGTATGAGGCTGACACCTGTGCTAGAGACACGATTGAGGTAGGTATCGACCCGATGTCGACACCGATAGTTGATGACGAGATTGTAGAGCCAGCTGGAGAGGATTCATCTGATTCGTCGGGCACTAGGGATGGCATTGTTAGGTCATTCGAGGATATGCCAACTGACTTGGATGATATTGTGCATGACTTTTACCATCACATGTCTGAGGTTCGTATTGATAGGATAGTCGGGATTGAGACTATTCAGAGATGGTTGGAGGCTAATTAGCTGATTGCTAAGGGACAGAGAGTTAGTATGATCGAGAGGATTGACAGCTTGAGGTTGGAGAACCTCAAGGTTCGTGCTATGTTGGATATCGAGAGGGATCGTGTGAACAGTCTTCGTCTTCACATGTCTCTTTCACAGGAGGAGTTTCGTCAGGTTCGTAGGGATCGTGATGATACTCGGGGGAGACTTAGGAGGTTGGAGTCGTATGTTGAGAGACATTTGGGTTTTCGCCCTTAGACTAGTAGTACCATGATCATGTAGGACACTAGACTGATGGTTAGGTCTAGATGTTAGCAGTAGAAATAATTGTGGATCATGTACCTATTTTGGATTTTGGTTGTAACCGAATTATGCTTTTATTCATGAAATGAAAAGCTTGTTTTGACTCTCTCGCTTATTTATCTATATTGTTATTTATTCGTTCTGGCAATCGTGTTGTAATTATATTTTATTTCATAGCATGTATTAAATTATCGTTATCTAATAATCGTGTATTCGTTTCAAAATCTCACCATGGGTTGTGTCTTGTGATGTAGAACAATGACTAACACTCGTTCCGGTATGACCCCTGCCGCAATTGAAGAAATGATCAACCAACGTGTGGACGCAGCTCTAGAGGCTCGCCGGGTTAACCGAGATCTTGAACTCGGGAATGGGAATGACAATGGAGGAGGAGATGGTAATGGAAATGGTAATGGAAATGGTAATGGAAATGGTACTGGAAATGGAAACAATGGAGGCGACAACGGTGACGGTAATGAGAACCGTAATGTGAATGGAAGAGGCGATAGGCCTGTTGCTCGTGAATGTACTTACCAAGATTTCATGAAATGTCAACCATTGAGTTTTAAAGGAACAGAAGGTGTGGTTGGTTTGATAAGATGGAGTGAAAAGATGGAAACTGTGTTTCACATCAGCAACTGTCTGGAGAGATATCAAGTGAAGTATGCTACCTGTACTTTACTCGACAGTGCATTAACCTGGTGGAATTCTCACAAGAGAACCATCGGAACTGATGCTGCATACGCTTTATCATGGAGAGAGCTGTTGAAGCTGATGACTGAAGTGTACTGCCCGAGAAATGAGATCCAAAAGATGGAAACCGAGTTGTGGAATTTGTCGGTGAAGAACAATGACATGGCTACTTACACTCAAAGGTTCCAAGAACTTACCATGATGTGTACCAAAATGGTCCCCGAGGAGGAAGATCGGGTGTTCATTGGAGGTCTTCTTGATAATATCCTAGGGAATGTAATTGCTGTAGAACCCACAAGACTACAAGATGTTGTTCGAATTGCCAACAACTTAATGGATCAAAAGTTAAAGGGCTATGCTGTAAGAAACGCAGAGAACAAGAAGAGATTGAACAACAACTATAGAAACAACCGTGGGTAACAACCACCCCACAAACGACAGAATACTAGAGGTCAGAATGTTGCTAGAGCCTATATGGCTGGTAACAATGAGAAGAATGGTTATGAAGGAACACTTCCGTTCTGCAATAAGTGTAAGCTACACCACGAAGGACAGTGTACGGCTAAGTGTCGTAACTGTAAGAGGATTGGACATCTGGCCAGGGATTGCAGATCTATAGTGACTGTACCTACTCAAGGAACTCCAAGGCCGAATCAGGGAGTTATTATGTGTTTTGAGTGTGGTGCACAAGGACATTACCAGAAGGATTGTCCTAAAGTCAAGAACTAAAACCGTGGGAACAAACCAAGAGTTTCTGATGCAAGAGGCAAAGCATATGTCCTAGGAGGAGGTGACGCTAACCCAGGTTCCAACACTGTCACGGGTACGTTCCTTCTCAACGATCATCATGCTTATATGTTATTTGATTCGGGTGCCGATAGAAGTTTCGTATAGAATACTTTTAGTGCATTGCTAGATATCATACCATATGCTTTAGACGTTAGTTACACTGTCGAGCTAGCTGACGGAAGAACTTCAGAAACCAACATTGTGCTTAGAGGCTGTACATTAGGATTGTTAGGACATCCATTTAATATAGACCTGATGCCCATAGATTTGGGTAGTTTCGACGTTATCATCGGCATGGATTGGTTAGCAAAGAAACATGTAATGATTGTCTGTGACGAGAATATAGTGCATATTCCTTACGGAAACGAAATTCTGATCGTTCAAGGAGATAAAAGTGACAAGGAGAAGAAATAAACGTTGAACATTATATCATGTACAAAGGCCCAGAAGTATATGGAGAAAGGTTGTCAACTATTTCTGGCGCAGGTTACGGTGAAAGAAAACAAAGACAAGTCGAAGGAGAAGCGACTCGAAGACGTGCCAACTGTACGGGACTTTCCGGAAGTCTTTCTTGAAGACTTACCTGGATTACCACCGATACGACAAGTTGAATTCCAAATCGACTTAGTCCCAGGTGCTGCACCTGTAGCTCGAGCCCCGTATAGATTAGCACCGTCAAAAATGGAAGAATTGTCTACTCAACTACAAGAACTTTCTGACAAAGGATTTATAAGACCAAGTTCCTCACCCTGGGGAGCTCCGGTTTTGTTTGTCAAAAAGAAAGACGGCTCTTTTCGGATGTGTATCGACTACCGTAAACTTAACAAGCTTACTGTAAAGAATCGATACCCACTTCCGAGAATCGACGACTTGTTTGATCAGTTGCAAGGATCAAGTGTATAATCGAAGATCGACTTGAGGTCTGGTTATCACCAACTCAGAGTTCGTGACGAGGATGTTCCAAAGACGGCATTTAGGACCCGCTATGGTCACTACGAGTTCCAAGTGATGCCTTTCGGGTTGACTAACGAGCTGATAGTTTTCATGGACTTGATGAATCGAGTATACAGACCATACTTAGATAAATTTGTGATCGTATTCATCGATGATATCTTGATCTACTTGAAGACCAAGGAAGAACATGATGCACATCTTAGACTAATTTTGAAGTTGCTTAAGAAGGAAGAATTGTACGCCAAGTTCTCGAAGTGCGACTTTTGGCTGTTAAAGGTACAATTTCTTGGACACCTAATTGATAGTGAAGGCGTTCACGTTGATCCTGCGAAGATTGAGTCAATCAAGGATTGGGAATCACCCAAGACTCCAACAGAAATTTGCCAATTTCTAGGTCTTACCGGTTACTACCGACGATTTATCAAAGGTTTCTCCAAGATTGCCAAGCCTATGACGAAGCTGACACAGAAAAGTGTAAAGTTCAATTAGGGTGAAAAGGAGGAAATTGCTTTCCAGACATTGAAGCAAAAGTTGTGTAGTGCACCAATTTTGGCATTGACCGAAGGAAGTGAAAACTTCGTAGTATATTATGATGCTTCTCACAAGGGATTAGGCGCAGTGTTGATGCAAAAGGAGAAAGTCATAGCTTATGCATCCCGCCAACTCAAAATCCATGAGAAGAACTACACGACACATGATTTGGAATTGGGAGCTGTGGTGTTCGTTCTCAAGATGTGGAGACATTACCTTTACGGTACGAAGTGCGTTGTGTTCATTAATCATAAGAGTTTGCAACATATTCTAGATCAGTAAGAGTTGAACATGAGACAACGTAGATGGTTAGAGCTATTAAGTGACTACGACTGTGAGTTACGTTATCACTCGGGGAAAGGCGAATGTGGTGGCTAATGCGTTGAGCCAAAAGAGTAGACCTAAGCCACTATGAGTTCGAGCCTTAGTTATGACAATTGGTTTGAACCTCCCTGTGCAAATCTTGAATGCTCAGGTTGAGGCAAGAAAGGAAGAGAATTATGAAACAGAATATTTGTGTGGCATGATTAAGAATCTGGAGCCACGTGTAAACAGAACGTTGTGTTTGAAGAATAGAAGTTGGATACAATGTTTTGGTGACTTGAGAGCTTTGATTATGCACGAGTCGCATAAGTCAAAGTATTCGATCCACCCTGGATCAGACAAGATGTACCAAGATTTGAAGAAGCTATACTGGTGGCCCAACATGAAAGCAGAAATTGCCACGTATGTCAGTAAATGCATGACTTGTGCAAAGGTTAAAGCAGAATACCAAAAACCATCCGGTTTGTTGGTTCAACCCATAATCCCAATATGGAAATGGGAGAACATTACTATGGATTTCGTTACTAAGTTACCTAAGACGACGTCTGGTCAAGATACAATTTGGGTAATTGTAGACCGACTCACAAAGTCTGCCCATTTCTTACCAATGAAGGAAACCGACACAATGGAGAAGTTGACGAGACAATACTTGAAGGAAGTAGTCTCGAGACATGGAGTGCCAGTTTTGATTATTTCTGATCGAGACAGTAAGAAAAAAAGTATAGTCTTATTTAAGAAAATCATTGACACAAAGCCTAGTTACTCAATTTGGTTATGAGTTCGGCTTACCACCCACAAAACAGATGGTCAAAGCGAGAGGACATCCAAACGGTTAGAAGAATGTACGAGCAGTATGTGATAGATTCGGAAAGGGATGAGACAGAATCTACTATTGATAGAGTTCTCCTCAACAAAATCTATCATAGAGTACTAAAGCGGGGGGTAGGATGCACCTTTTGAGGCGTTGTATGGTCGCAAATGTCGTTCACCTATCTGTTGGGCTGAGGTGGGAGACGCTCAGCTTACTGGCCCAGAAATTATTCGTGAAACAACAGAGAAGATCATCCAAATCAAGCATCATCTACAAGCTTCACGTGATCGACAAAGGAGCTACGCTGATAAGAGGAGTAGGCCATTAGGTTTAGTTTGGGATAAGGTTATGTTGACAAGTTTTCGCCTGGAAAGGAGTGATACTTTACCGCAGGGGAAAGCTGAACCTTCGTTACTTTGGACCTTTTAAGATTCTCGCAAAGTTGGACGGTTGCATATCGACTTAAAGTTACCGAGAAATGAGTCGTGTTCTGTATTTGCACGTCTCAAGCCTTAAGAAGTGCTTATCCGACGAACCGCTCGCTATTCCGTTGGACGAAATCCACGTCGATGACAGGCTCAATTTCATTGAAGAACCGGTTGAAATTATGGACCGCAAAGTTAAATGTTTGAAGCAAAGTCGCATTCCAATCGTGAAGGTCCGTTGGAATTCAAGAAGAGGTATCGATTATACATGGGAGCGCGAAGACCAAATGCAGAAAAAGTACCCTCATCTCTTCGCTAACCATGAATCCGCGTCTCATGCTACGTCTTAAGCTTTGAGGACAAAGCTTCATTAACAGGGAAAGGATGTGACACCCCGAGAATTTACGTTCAATAAATTAGCCATTTACGTTTAGTAACTTGAATTTTTGAGGTTTCGTTTAAAATTTACGTGTAATCGGGAAGTATTCCCGCTCTTATCTGAGAATCATCTCCTGGAACGAACCGGGATGCCTAACGTTGTAGTATTTTGGAAATAACTACGTTTTTACATTTTATGGCAATATATAAAATTTCATAATTTTTGGTGATACCGTTATTCGTTTCATTACTTGCGTAAATTGTGGTTTACTTATAACAAAGCTTTTGCATGCAAGACTTGGAAATTAAATCAAATGGGAAGCACTAGCTAAATAAAATGAATACAAATTCACTTTGGTCCCCTCCCCATGCATGCATACTTCACAAACTCAAATCAAGCACCTTGGTGAACAAGTTTGAATTCAAATCAAATAAAAACAAGCCTTAATCACATGTTCTGTGCCAACTTGAATTTGATTAGTGGATCAAATTGGCCCCCCTCTCCCTCCTTATCTCTTGTCCACGGCACACACACACTTTTAGTGTGTGAAGTAAACTTGTGTTATATAAATTTTGTTGCTTCCATTATTTCATTCATAACACACACACTTGTATTTTTAGCTTTCTTTTTCTCTTTTGCTCTCCCTCTTCTCTTAAAACCCACGGCCAAACCACCCTTTATACGGTTCCCATTTTCTTTGATTCTTTTTAAGATCCAAGTGTTCTAAGTTCATTTTTCAAGGGTTTCTCAAGATTATAAAATTAGAGTTTCTAATTTAATAAGTGGGTTTTATAGATCTAGTCATTTTGGGAATACATCTTGTGATTCTCTACTTGTTTCTTTATTCTTGTAAGTATTTCTTGGTCATCTCTTGTTTCATTTCTTTTATTCTTATGAATATTGTTCAAGTTTAAGAATCCATGTGTTTGTGTTACTTTTCTAAAAAGAAATGACAAAATATCTTGACAACTTTTATAAAAATGGAAGTATTATGTTTGTTGTTTTATAAGTTATGATGAGATGAGTTGAAAAGTGTGTTGCAACAATAGAAATGAAGGGATTAGGTTAGATTAAGTGTGGTTTTGTTGGTTGGTTTGGTAGTGATCGGGATTAGGCTAGAATAAGCACTATTGTGGCGTTTGGATAGATTTTTGGGAGTATTTATGAAAAGACATGTTGCTGATCTAAATTAGTTTTGAGGTTTTGAGCGACCTAAAAATGTTTTCATTAGGCGTAAAAGTAGTTTTTGAAGAGCTTGTTTCGAATAGATAGTTTTTCACATATCGCACTTTAAAATCGAACTTAAAACGGCCAAGATATAGCTAAATAAAACTTGAAACATTTTTCGGCAAAACCCAATGAATAGTGTGCTGATGTGAATAGTAAAATGGGTATTCGAACACTTTCGGACATTTTTGGACTTTCTAAACTCTAGAGAAACATATATTAACACATATATATATAGATTAACATCATTTGAAGACGTCATTAACATATTTTAGGAAAAGCGATAAAGTTACTAAAAATAGTAAGTTTGGTCAAACTTAGCAGATCGGACTTGGAAGTTAAGCGATTATGGTTAGTTAGCGCATTTTGAAAATATGGAAACTTAACAAATATAGGGGACGTATTAACGTCTTGAAACTAAAAACTTTCCTAAAATATAAACTTTCTAAAAGTAGTAATTTTTGGATAAACGCCAAGACTTGACGAAAAACTCTATAATTTTATTTAGTCATACTTTATTAAACAAACTAAAGCACAAACACATATGGATGTCTTCTCTCTTGAAAGCGTGTCGTACAAGTTTTGGTTATCTTTCGTTTACCTAAGACGCGTCATTTATTTAGGTCGCGTATAGGACCTTTCGGCTTTATTCCTTCCTCGTTGATTATCGATTCACCACTTGCTTAAGGTGAGCTCATAGCACCATGTTTTACCTATTTTCAAATGCTTTATACTTTGGGGTGAGAAACATTGTTTGCTTTTAAAATTGGACACAAGTTCTTAACGTGAGTTTTACATGTTTATGTGTTGCCTAAGTTTTGCTACAAACAACTATTGCCCGAACTATCATGAACCATTAGTCACCTATGGCTAATTGGTTTGGTTAAGTGAGCGTGAATGCGTAAATAGATCTATTGGGACTAATTATCCCTATCTGCTTTGGTTCCACTTAACGAAGAACAAACGAATTATATGGTCATGTCGTTGAGCGTTGTGTGGTCTTTGGTTTGGGACACCAGTTAGGGCAGGAATACTATGTGGCATGATATGATATGCCCTGTTTTTATTAGCATTGGTGTCATAAGCTTAGCATAATAGTAAATACTTTTATGTGATAGTAGTCGCATACGTTTTGAAAACTTGTGGTCCACTCTTGTACTAACTTAAACCTATGAATTCACCAACATTATGTTGACGTTTTAAACATGTTTTCTCAGGTGCTTAGCTTTGGCTTGATTCTTGATGTAAAGGGAGTCTATGTGCTATGTTGTGACTTCACCGATTTCAAGACTTATATATTTATATACTCTGTTGTCATTGTCAAACTTTTGTTATGCTTCGCTACATCTAACTTTATTATGGACTGGTTGTAAAACTTAAATTAATTTTCTTTATGCACCAGTACAATATTTTTTCAAAACGTCCATGATTAGTGGTCGTTCTTTATTGCTTTGTGTTCAGATTGTTATGACGTCACGCCCCTCGGACAGGGATTCCATCCAGGCCCCCATCCTGGGGATGTGACAAGATTGTCTTCAATCAGAGCCAGGGTATAGAGAACCAGGTAGTTACAGCTCTGGTATATAACCAGTATGGTGATCCTAGGTGCCTTTATTTGTGCATTACGTGTTGTCTATCTTGCCCTATACATATATATATAAGATTTCTATATATACTTGAGACTATTATATATTGCCATATTTACATTGCCATTCATTTCATCTGTTTCTTTTATGCCTTGCATGGTTTCATATAAAGGAGATTTATATAAACTTTTGCTTGTGCAGATCATGGCAGCTTTAGCTATTGCTATTTCTTCTGATTCATCGGATGAGAGTGTGGGATCACCGCCCTCTCGGGTTATTCTTTTTGGTGATATTCCTACTGTTATTCCTTCTACTTCTGTGGTTGCTCCAGAGACTTCTACTATTGCTCATGTTATTTCATCTGCCGCTCTTGTGGTTGAGACGACTCTTGTCGCTTCACCCACTGGATTGTATGGCTTGGTTCCCTATTCGGGTTCCGATTCTGATTCACCAGATGAGATGTCTTCACCAGAGCACATTTCCCCGCTACCAGCTATTTCACCATTCTTATGCACCGATTCTTCTGAGGCTCCTGATTCTTCTGATGGACCACCATCGCAGGACCCTTATGTTGCTACCGTTGCTCGTTGGAGGAGCAGGGTAACAACACGTCCATCATCATCATCTGAGTTTCCTATTGCTCCTGTTACTGCCCCGCCCGGGATTCGTCGATGGTCAGCGATTCTTATCCGACCCGGGGAGGCTATTCCTTTTGGTCGACCTTACCGCACCCATCTTAATGGGCCGCGTAAGTTGTTGACTGCGAGGAAGAGAGTTGGACCTTTACCAGCTCGCAGATTAGCATGGAGGCATGCATCACCTCGTTCTTCAGACCACCACTCATCTTCTTCTAGTTCATCTTCGGATTCTTCGCCAGTTCATTCTTCGGGTTTGGATGCACCAGATCAGGCTCATTCTGGATCTTCGACTAGAGATGTATCACCTAGATTGGGTTACCCTCCGAGGAGAGCACCACGACATAGTGAGGCATTTCATCGTTGGTGTGCTGCTCCATTATCTACTTTGTATCCACCGACTACATCAGAGTCATCATCAGGAGATTCATCAGAGAGACCCCTGCATTCATCTTCACATTCTGCTGGACCATCTCGCAAGAGATGTAGATCCCCGGTTGATTCTGTACCATCATCTACGCCAGTTATGGGATCATTAGCTCCTACCCACCTGATTCTCGTACACTCGTAAGAGGTTCAGAGATACATATATAGTCTGAAGGATAGCATGAGGTGGATACATGATTAAACCTACAGAGACTGAGGTTGATATGGAGTTGGGTATTGGTGATGAGGATAATGTTAGAGATCATGTTGAGATTGACCCTGGGAT
Source organism: Tanacetum coccineum (assembly GCA_026074375.1). Classification (NCBI taxonomy): domain Eukaryota; kingdom Viridiplantae; phylum Streptophyta; class Magnoliopsida; order Asterales; family Asteraceae; genus Tanacetum; species Tanacetum coccineum. The sequence continues at coordinate 52,436 of BQNB010025321.1, forward strand.
TTCAAGGATGACACCGAGGAGTATAAGGTAGGTATCGACCCGATGTCGACATCGATAGTTGAGGAGGAGATTGTAGAGCCAGCTGGAGAGGATTCTTCTGATTCGTCTGGCACTAGGGATGGCATTGTTAGGTCAGTCCGATGTTTATGACGATTGGAACTTGGATGATTGTATGTGCGTGAATTTTTACCATCACATGTCTAAGGTTCGTATTGATAGGATTGTTGGGATTGAGACTGTTCAGAGACTGTTAGAGGCTGATCAGTTGATAGATAGGGGACAAAGAGTTAGTATGATCGAGAGGATTGACAGCTTGAGGTTGGAGAACGTACTATGTTGGATATCGAGAGGGATTGTGTGAACAGTCTTCGTCTTCACATGTCTCTTTCAAAGGAGGAGTTTCGTCAGGTTTGTAGGGATCGCGATGATACTCGAGGGAGACTTAGGAGGTTGGAGTCGTATGTTGAGAGACGTTTAGGTTTTCGCCCTTAGACTAGTTGTACCATGATCATGTAGGACACTAGACTGATGGTTAGGTCTAGATGTTAGCAGTAGAAATAATTGTAGATCATGTACCTATTTTGGATTTTGGTTGTAACCGAATTATGCTTTTATTCATGAAATGAAAAGCTTGTTTTGACTCTCTCGCTTATTTATCTATATTGTTATTTATTCGTTTTGGCAAACGTGTTGCAATTATATTTTATTTCATGGCGTGTATTTAATTAGCGTTATCAATAAACGTTGTATTCGTTTCAAATCTCACCTATGGGGTAGTGTCTTGTGATTAGAGCAATGACTAACACTGTTTCGGGATGACCCTCGCCGCAATTGAGAAATGATCAACCAACGTTTGGACGCAGCTCTTGAGCGCTCGCGGGTTACCGAGATCTTAAACTCAGGGATGGAAATGACATTGGCGGAGGTGATGGTAATGGGAAATGTATGGAAATTGAACAAGGGACGGCGGACATCGGAGACCGGTAATAAGAACCGTAATGTGAATGGAGAGGCGATAGGCCTGTTGCTCGGGAAATGTACTTACCAAGTTTTTCATGAAATGTCAACACAGGAGTTTTAAAGGAAAAAAAGGTGTGGTTTGGTTTGATATGTTGGAGTGAATATAGATGGAAACTGTCGTTTCACATCACTGCTCATGTCATGAGAGGTTTCGGTCTCTTTTTTATGAGGTTTTGCTGTATTCTTAGAGTAAATTATTTCTATTATATAAATATTTATATTTATTGTTTTAATTTATTTTTCCTTGAATATACATATATTGCTTTTCATAATCTAATAATTATTTTACCATTAATTATCAATATAATACACATCTAACTAATAAATTAACTAATTTAAGTGAAGTATGATGCATGTACTTTACTCGACAGTGCATTTAACCTGGGTGGAATTCGATAAGAGAATCATCGGAACTATGCTGCATATGATTTATTCATGGAGAAGGAGATGTTGATGCTGATGACTAGTGTACTGCCCGAGAAGAATGAGTCCAAAGATGGAAAACCGAGTTGTGAAATTTTCGGTTTAGAAAATGACATGGCTACTTTCACTCAAAGGTTCTAAGAACTACATGATGTGTACCCAAAATGGTCCCCAAAGGAGGAAGATCAAGTGGAGAAAATTTCATTTAAAGGTCTTCCCAATAATATCCAAGAGAAAATGTGATTGCTGCAGAGAACCCACAAAGACTACAAGATGCTGTGTGAATTGCCAAAACTTGATGGTCAAAAGTTGAGGCTATGTCAGTAGAAACGCAGAGAACAAGAGGGCTTGATCTTGAACAATAAACTATTAGAAACAACTGTGGGCAACACAATCCACCCCACTAACGACAGATAATTGAGGCCAGAATGTTGCTAGAGCCTATATGGCTGGTAACAATGAGAAGAATGGTTATGAAGGAACACTTCGTATTGCAATAGGTGTAAGCTACACCACGAAGGATAGTGTACTGCTAAGTGTCATAACTGTAAGCGGTTTGGACATCTGCTCAGGGGATTACAGATGGTTATGACTGTACCTATTCAAGAACTCCAGGGCCGAATCAGAGGGTTATTACGTGTTTTGAGTGTGGTGCACAAGGACATTACCGGAAGGATTGTCCCAAAGTCAAGAACCAAAACCGTGGGAACAAAGCGGGATTCCCCGATGCAAGAGGCAAAGCATATGTCCTTGGAGGAGGTGATGCTAACTCGGGTTCCAACACTGTCACGGGTACGTTCCTTCTCAATGATCATCATGCTTATATGTTATTTAATTCGGGTGCCGATAGAAGTTTCGTATCAAATACTTTTAGTACATTGCTAGATATCATTCCCTCTGTCTTAGACGTTAGTTACGCTGTGCTTAGAGGCTGTACATTAGGATTATTAGGACATCCGTTTAATATCGACCTGATGCCCATAGATTTAGGTAGTTTTGACGTTATCATCGACATGGATTGGTTAGCAACATGCAGTGATTGTCTGTAACGAGAAGATAGTGCGTATTCCTTACGAAAATGAAATTCTGATCGTTCAAGGAGACAAAAGTGACAAGGAGAAGAAATCAACGTTGAGCATTATATCATGTGAAAAGGCCCAGAAGTATATGGAGAAAGGTTGTTAACTATTTTTGGCGTAGGTTACGATGAAAGAAAACAAAGACAATGTAAAAGAGAAGCGACTCGAAGACGTGCCGACTGTACGGGACTTTCCAAAAGTCTTTCCTGAAGACATACCTGGATTACCATCGATACGACAAGTTGAATTGCAAATCAACTTAGTCCCAGGTGCTACACCTGTAGCTCGATCCCCGTATAGATTAACACCATCAGAAATGGAAGAATTGTCTACCCAACTACAAGAACTTTCTGACAAGGGATTTATAAGACCAAGTTCCTCACCCTGGGGAGCCCCAGTTTTGTTGTCAAAAAGAAAGAGGGTCTTTTCGGACTTGTATATCGACTACCGTGAACTTTTAACAAGCCCCTTAGGTTAAAGAAGTCGATACCCACTTCCGAGAATCGACGACTTGTTTCGATCAGTTATGCTAAGGATCACGTGTGTACTCGATAGATCGACTTGATGGTCTGGTTATCACCAAACTCAGAGTTTCGTGACGAGGATATTCAAAAGACGGGCGTTTAGACCCGCTAATGGGTCACTAGAGTTCCAGTGATGTCCTTCGAGTTATTGACTAACGCGCCAACAGTGTCTCAAGGACTTGATGTACCGTGTATGACAGACCATTACTTAGAATTAACAATTATAATAATTAACAATATAAATTTGTGATCGTCGTTCATCGATGATATCTTGATTACTCGAGACCAAGGAAGAAACATGATGCACATCTGTAGACTAATTTTGGAGTTGCTCAAGAAGGAAGAATTATACGCCAAGTTCTCAAAGTGCGACTTTTGGCTGTCGAAGGTACAATTTCTTGTACACGTGATTGATAGTGAATGCATTCACGTTGATTCTACGAAGATCGAGTCAATCAAGGATTGGGAATCACCCAAGACCCCCGACAGAAGAAATTTGCCAATTTCTAAGGTTTGTCAGTACTACGACGATTTATTCGAAGGTTTCTCTAAGCATTTACAAGCCTTATGACGAAGCTGACTAGAGAAAAGTGTAAAGTTCAGTTGGGGTGAAAAGGAGGAAACTGCTTTCCAGGACATTGAGAAAAAGTTGTGTATGTGCACGATTTTGGTCGTTTGCCCGAAGGAATAGTGAAAACTTTCGTATATATCGTTGGATGCTTCTCACAAAGGGATTCAGGCGCTAGTGATTGATGCAAGAAGGAGAAAGTCATAGTTATGCATTCCCGCCAACTCAAAAATCCATGAGGAGAACTACACGACACGTGATTTGGAATTGGGAACTGTGGTGTTCGCTCTCAAGATGTTGAGACATTACCTTTCCTACACGAAGTGTGTTATGTTCACTGATCATAAGAGTTTGCAACATATTCTAGATCAGAAAGAGTTGACATGAGCAATGTAGATGGTTACGAGTTTTAAGTGCATTACGACTGTGTGTTACGTTATCACCGGGAAAGGGAAAGGCTGGAATGTGGTGGCTGATGCGTTGAGCCGAAAGAGTAGACCTAGGCCACTACGAGTTCGAGCTTTGGTTATGAAAATTGGTTTAAACCGCCCTGTGATGATCTGAATGCTCAAGGTTAATGCAAGAAGAAGAGAAATGATTGGAACAAAAGATTTGTGTGGCATGATTAAGAATCTAGAGCCACGTGCCGATGGAACATTGTGTTTAAAAAATAGAAGTTGGATACCATGTTTTGGTAACTTGAGAGCTTTGATTATGCATGAGTCACATAAGTCAAAGTATTTGATCCACCCTGGATCGGACAAGATGTACCAAGATTTGAAAGACGTTCATTTATGGTGGCCCAACATGAAAGCAGAATTTGCCACGTATGTCTGTAAAATGAAATGCCTCGTTGCAAAGGTTAAAGCAGAATACCAAAAACCATCCGGGTTTGTTGTTCAACCTTTAATCCCAATATGGAAATGATAGAGAGGAGATCATTGCTATGGATTTCGTTACTAAAGTTTCTAAAGAGACGTTCTGGTTCAAGATTCCATTTGGGTATTTGTAGACACAGACTCACTAAGTTACTGCCCATTTCTTACCACCAATGAAGGAATACTGAACCCAATGGAGAAGTTGACGAGACATACTGAAGGAAGTAGGTCGTCAGTAGACATGGAGTGCCTGTTTTGATATTCTGATCGAGACAATTAGTTTACTTATTTATTTCTGAAATCATGAACGAAGCCCTAGGTACTCAATTGGATATGAGTACGGCTTACCACCCACAAACAGATGGTCAAAGTAAGAGAACCATCCAAATGTTAGAAGACATGCTACAAGCGTGTGTAATGGACTTCGAAAAGGGATGGGACAGACATCTACCATTGATAGAGTTCTCCTACAACAACAACTATCATACGAGTATTAAAGTTGCACCTTTTGAGGCATTGTATGGTCGCAAGTTTCGGTCACCTATCTGTTGGGCTGATGAGGCGTCAGCTCACTGGCCCATGAAATCTGTCGTTTACAAACATCAGAGTAAGATCATACAAATCAAGTATTGGTCTAAAGATTCACGTGATCGACAAAAGGAGCTACGCTGATAGAGTACGTAAGGCCCATTGGAGTTTCAAGTTGGGATAAGGTTTTTTTTGAAAGTACGCACCCTGGAAAGGGTGATACGTTTCGGCAATCGGGGAAAGCCTGAAACCCTCGTTATATTTGACCCTTGTAAAATTATCGCCAAAGTTGGAATGGGTTGCATATCGACTTGAGTTACACGAGCAATGAGCCGTTGTTATTGTACTTCTTCAGATCTCAAATCTTAAGAAGTGCTTATCCGACGAATCGCTAGCTATTCCGTTGGACGAATTCCTCGTCGCACGACAAAACTCAATTTCATTGAAGAACGATATTGAAATTATGACCGCTGATGTTTAACGTTTGAAGTCAAAGTCGCATTCCAATCGTGAGGTTCCGTTGGAATTCAAGAAGAGGTCACAGATTATTACTTGGGAGCGTGGAAGACCAATGGAAAAAAGTACCCTCATTTCTTTTCGCTAATCTTGGATCGCAGTGCTTGCTACACCTTAAGCTTTGAGGACAAAGCTCTTTTAACGAGGAAAGGATGTCACACCCCGTAAGTTTCAGGTCAACATTTTAAACCTTTCCGATTATTATCGTTGACTTTCTCATGTTACGTTTGAATCTGACAGTTTACCGGGAAGTTAAACCGCGTAAATCTGAAAAACGTCATCGGGAGCATCCCGGCATCGGTTATTAATAAATTTAGGCCTTATACGAGATATTTTAACTTTTCTAAGTGTTTCGTGATTTGTAATCACTTTCGATATAATTTTTTGGGTTTTATCTTTTAAATTCCGATTTTTTCGAAACGAAACCCTAAAAACCCGCAATCTTTTTGTGTAAACTCGAGTTATCATCCGTCAAGCATTGTAATGTTAAAAATTTCGTTCACCTCCCCTCTCTTGACATATTGGACGCCTAAAACACAAGACCAAAACACCTTGAGCTCTAAATTAATTCATGAAGCATCTTTTGGATATTCCATGCATGTGATCATGTAAGCATGAGATAGTGACTTATGAGGGAGTCACTCTCATGCACTCTTCACTAGTTTGACCTTCCCATGTGACACATACATGTATGTAAGAATGTTACTTGCATTTTGACCAACTAGTACCCATAGGATGAACCATGGCTCAAAAACTTGAGCCATTTGGCCCTTGTGGTGACTTTCGGCGGAACCACCAACACACACACCCTAGGTGTGTGTTGGTCACTTAGTACTTCATATCACACTTAAAAACCCTACTTACAATCCTATAAATACAAAGCCATATCAAGACTTAGGGTTATCACTCCATTTCAAAGCCAACAACAAAAATCTCTTCTCTCTCTATCTTCTTGCTAACCCATGGCAGACACACCCTCTTTAGGATTTTCATTTTCTTTGATCATATTCAAGATCCAAACATTCTAAGTTCATTTCCAAGGGTTTCTAAGGTAGATCCAAATATTGGTTGGTTGATTTTCAAGGGTTCTCAAGATTATAAAATTATGGTTTCTAATTTTATAAGTGGGTTTTATAGATCTAGTCAACTTGGGTATAGATCTTGTGATTCTCTACTTGTTTCTTCATTCTTGTAAGCATTCTTGACCCATCTCTTGTTTCATTTCCTTTATTCTTATGAATATTGTTCAAGTTTAAGAATTCATGTGTTTGTGTTACTTTTTAAAAAGAAATGATAAAAGTAACTTGACAACTTTCATAAAAATAGAAGTATTATGTTTGTTGTTTTATAAGCTATGGTGAGATGAGTTAAAAAGTGGGTTGCAACAATAGATATGATGAGGTTGGGTTAGATTTAGGTGTGGTTTTGTTGTGGATTAGTTGTGAACAGAGATTAGGCTAGACTAGGCACTATTGTGAAGTTTGGGTGGATTTTGGTTGCATTTTTGACAAAAAGTGCTTGCTGTCCCAAAATGGTTTTGAGGTTTTGAGCGACTTAAAAATGTTTTCATTATGCGTAAAAGTAGTTTTTGAAGAGCTTATTTCGAATAAACAGTTTTTCATATATCACACTTTAAAATTGGACTTAAAACGGCCAAGTTATGGCCAAATGAAACTCGAAACATTTTTTGGCAACATGGATGAATAGTGTGCTGTTTAGAATAGTAAAATGGGTTTTCCTACACTTTCGGATATTTTTTGGACTTTCTAAACACTAGAGAAACATATAGTAACACATACCTATTTA